>CAUYON010116381.1:0-18693 GCA_963573935.1 Arctocebus calabarensis
TGAGCTGGCGAGTTCGAATCCAGCCCGGGCCTGCCAAACAACAATGACGGCTGCAACCAAAAAATGGCCGGGCATTGTGGCGGGCGCCTGTAGTCCCAGCTACTTGGGAGGCAGAGGCAGGAGACTCGCTTGAGCCCAGGAATTGGAGGCTGCTGTGAGCTGTGATGCCACAGCACTCTATCCAGGGTGGCAGTTTGAGTCTCTATCTCAAAAAAAAAAAAAAAAAGATTTTAATTTTTTGTCTAACTGTGGTAGGTAGAATATTCTCCCAGTTGCTGGCGCCACTTCTGCCAGTTACTTATTAAATCAAACACAAATGTAGTGAAAGTACACTGATGATGTGAAAGTATTTTGCAAACCTATTTAATAATAAAGACAACAAAGCAGTTGACCTTAAAATAGGGAAACTATCTGGGCATGCCTGACTTAATCATACAGGTCTAGAAGTCAGAGACAGAGAAGTCAAGAGATTCAAAGCACAGGAAGGATTTGCTGCTCCATCATTGGATTGCAGATTGAAGGGAACATATGGGAGGAATGTGCTTAAACTTTTGGTAGCTATGTGCAGCCCCTGCTGACAGTCAGCAGGAAACAGCAATATCAGTTCTACAGACCCAAGGAACTTAATACTGCTAATAACTAAAAGGAATTTGAAGCAGAATTTTCCTCAGCGCCTCAACATGAGAATGCCATCTGAACAACACCTTGGTTTCACCTTAATTGTCATATCCTGAGAAGAGACCTCAACCATATTGTGTTGGGAGAAGTGTGAGCAAATAAATGGTTGCTGATTTAAGCAGCTATGTTTATGGTAATTTATTACAAAGCAACAGAAAATCTAACACACTGCAGTTTTTTTCTCTATTCCCATTGTGATTTTATTTGTATTTATCCTTCTCCTTCCTCTTTATGGACTTTCAATAGGAAGACCCATGGGTTTCATTAGTTAAAGAAATTTACTCTCTAACGTCTTCTAAATATGAGTTCTCTATTTTTGTTCCTCTATATTCTAATCTGGGAACTCCTATGAAAAATAAGTTTATTTTAAATTCTCCTTTATATATCCATCTCTTTACATTCTTTCCCTGATATTTAGACCAATTTTATAGTAGTCTCTTTCCATTTGAGTTTATTGTAGGCATTTCTATTTATTATTTTTCCCTTCACGTGTTCTTTTTTCATATCAGAGAACTATGTCTATAAATCATATTTTGCTTTGTCCATGTCATTGACTTACTCAAGGCTGAGAATTTAAAAAAATATTATCTTAAATCCCACTTCAAAAGTATCTATTTCCATATTCTTAGGAGTGAATTATTCAATTGGTTGAATTAATTTTATATCTGATATGGTGTCATGTTTTCATGTTTACTTGGAAATTTTAACAGGTACAATCAGTTCATGATGATTGGCTTTTTAGAGTTGTTGCAATTATTTCATTTAATCTTCTGTAGTTCACCTGGCTTTTCATTCTAGAACGGAGACATACAGTACATGTTTGACACTCTGATCCTAAGGAGAGACGATACCTCTGTTTCCTAAGAGTGTGCGGCTCAGGCCTCGTCTTGGTGGCCAGGGAATCTAGACTGCTGCCTTGCTCATGGGCCCAGAAGTTCTATAGTTTTCATTCACAAGGATTCCATGATCTAAAAATGACTCCAGCACTTCATCAAGAGAAGTAGTTTTTTTACTCTGCCCTGGAGGATCTTAGTTCTTTACTACCTCTGCTTATTTCTATTCCTACAGCTCAAAGAACTGAGGCATTGTTTCCCTTATATCCTAATGTTGATTTGTCCTTTTTCTAGTTAAAATCGATGTTTGCCCTTTTTTGTTGAGAAAAATTACCTATTTTATATGTTTTAAAATCACTTTTTATTATTTATTATTTTTTATGTTTGAAATTGGTTTAATACAAGCATATACCACAATCTTTATTTTTTAACTATTTATTTTTTAAGACAGATTCTTACTCTGTCACCCTTAGTCGAGTGCCCATGGCGTCATACCTCACAGCAACCTCGAACTCCTGGGCTTGAGCAATCCTCTTACCTCAGGCTCCCAAGTAGCTGGGACTACAGGTAGGTGCCACTATGCCTAGGTATTTTTAGAGAAGGGGTCTTTCTCTTGCTCAGGCTGGTCTCCAACTCCTGAGTTCAAGCAATCCACTTGCCTTGGCCTCCCGGAGGGCTAGGATGACAGGCCTGAGGCCTAGTGCTCGGCCAGCACAATCTTTTTGACTAAGAGTTTCTATGTTACATCTTTGGAACTCACAGAATATTTGTCATCATAGAAGAATTGGATAAAAGAAAATCTCATCATTCCCCAACCAAGCAATATTAATTCTATTCCAAGTATGATGAGTTGAGCCCATCCAGTGTGTTATAGATTTTCTACTCCTTTACCTTCTACAGCCACATATGTAAAGAGAAATGACTATAATGCCTGTAACGTGGGGGGAAATATTCTGATAGAATCATAGTTTCTCCAAGAATAATAGAATGTTTTTGCAGTAGAAGGATGAGTATAATAACTATAGTAATGGATTTTGATTACAACTATAACATTACTCTTTTGCACATTTACCAGACACTGAGCAGCATTTCATCCTCACAAGCCTCCTGTAGAATAGGTCTATTCTGCTCACCTCATGCATGAGAAATTGAGAAATATTCAAGCCCCTGGAATAAGGTCACAAAACAAGAATTTCAATCATGTCTGTTCAACTAAAAAGCAATGTTGTGCTACACCTATGTGAGGCATTTCACAGTCCACCTGTCAGAACAAATGTAAATGTCTTTTCCCCTTTTTGCAGTGGATTTTATAGACAGAATCAAACTCAACTTCATCTTGAATATGATAAGTATGAACGGCCTTGATCTGATGTTGGGGGTTCCAGGCACTCTTTGTTTATTAAATAACATATTATGGGTTGTCATTGTTTCATATATTATAATATTTTTTGTGCATGGCCACTCAGATAATACTTTAGTATAGAAACTCAAATAACTATGTCTTTCCTTGAACCAAGAGAGAATACCTCATAGAGCATTAGAAAACCCTAAACTACTAATTGTATCTAGGTCCTTTGCTAAACACTTAGAACTAGTATGTCATGTACTCCTCGATAACATCTTGATCAGAAAAGACTGTTACGTTTACCCCTACATAGGAAAAGAAGCAGAGGTTTGCTTATGTGTATAGCAACCGGGCCAAATGATTAACTGTAGTTTGATTATGCAATTCATAAGAGGCATAATTAATAAGTTGTTCTTAACTCCTAAGCCTATGCTTTCATCACTATTGCATAATACCTCTGAACAAATGTAAGATACAAACAGTATAGTATTTAAAGTATTCGACAGGAATGATGGTATTTTGGACATTTGTCTTAGCATCACTAATCATAATTTCTGAATAAATTTTGAAAAATAAAAATGGTGACTTTTGCTTCTCTCTTTCCCCAGAAATAATTCATCCTAGGCCTTGAGCATATATATAATCCATTTACTACTTTCTTATGAATAATATAGGTTGAGTATTGGGACCATGACTAATATACAGACATCTTCTTCTTTAGATATAAATGTTAACACAATTACTAACACTAGTGGGTACATAGAACTAAGAAAAAATTGTTTTCTTTGATGATCAAGATTCTCAAGGGCCTAGGATATTTGTGTCCTTGAGATTAGAAATTTTCATATCAATAGCATTTTGAGTTATCTAATATTTTGAGCTATCTAAAACTACTTTTTAGGACATATGTCAAATATGTTTATGAGAATACTCCTTAAATTAGTTATAGAAATTTGCAAAATTAGATTCCACCCACTTATGAAGTTTATGGAAATTAGATAACCTTAATGCTTCCTTCCAATTCTAGGAAACAATCCCACAATATGCCTCTTCTCTTACTCTGCTTTTCAACAAGTCTTCTCATCTTACTGCAAGAATTATTGTGAGCATTTCAATGATCTTCTGTCAGAGATCATTCACTTTTCCTTTCTTTCTTTCTTTGTATTTTTAGAGAATAGTCTCACTTTATCACCCTTGGTAAAGTACTGTTGTGTCACAGCTCACAGCAACCTCCAATTCCTGCACTTAGGCAATTCTCTTGCCTCAGCATCCCAAGTAGCTGGGACTACAGGTGCCCACACAAAATGTCCAGCTATTTTTTTGTTGCAGTTTGGCCAGGGCCGGGTTCAAATCCACCACCCTTGTTATATGGGTCCGGCGCCCTACCCACTGAGCCACAGGCCCTGCCATCACTTTTCCTTTCTGCCATCACATAGAGCTTTAAAAGATTATACTCAAATATAACAGATTTCATTATTGTTTCATTCACAGATGATATTGGCTTCTAAACCAGAAAATCTATCATTTCATTGAATATTCTATTGAAATAATTGATTATTATTATACAGTTCTACAGCCTGCCTTTCAAAAATATTTGTGCTTAATAGATACGCAATAATAGCCTGTGTGTTATATAATGGGAGTTGAATAGATGTATTTAGATATTTTGGCTCACTATGGTTGCCAGAACAAAGTAACACAGATTGGATTGCTTAAATAATGAAAATTTATTTCTTATAATTGCAGAAGTCCAAAATCAAGGTTGAGAAGGATTATCGTCTTCAGAGGGCTCTCTCTGAAGACAATAGCTTCAATAGCTTGTAGATGGACATCTTCTTTGTGTCTCCACATGATTTTCTGTATGTGTTTTTGTCATAATACCCAAAGGTAAACAAATTACCATGAATCTGTGCTCTACTCTGCCTACTAATTCTCTTTTTCTTATACTTTGTACTATTTCTTCTACAATCCTAAATCTGTTGTCTATGAACTTGGCTACCTTCTTTGACCATCTATATAATGTTTTATGCTCCATTATGCTCTAACAACATGAAGCTTTCTTATGGAACTATTGTTTTCTTGTGGTCTGTAAGGATCAGCAATACTTTATCTCTAATTTCATGTATTAGAATTCAGATTTTGCATTTGACATATTTCTACTCTTCTAGTGCCAGATCTTTAAATCTGGAAGACCATTATCTGTATTTTCCTGTTCTTATATTGGTCTCAGAGGCCCTCACTGATGTTCACTATATGACTCATCTTTCTCTTTCTTGTTTTTTCTTTTTTTGGAGACAGAATCTCACTTTGCCACCTAGAGTGCAGTAGTGCTGTAGCTCACAGAAACATCAAACTCTTGGGCTCAAGTGGTTCTCTTGCCTCAGCCTCTCACATAGTTGGGACTACAGGCATCTGACTATTTTTAGAAATGAGATCTCACTTTGGCTCAGGCTGGTCTCAAACCTTTGAGCTCAGGAAATCCACCCACCTGGGCCACCATAGAGTTCTAGAATTGTAGGAGAGAGCCACCACGCCTGGCCTTTTCTCTTTGTGTTCTTTTATCTTGAACAACTTAATAGTTCACATGGATGATGTTTTCACTTTCATGTACAAACATGCTATTGTCTGTTGCTCATTGAAATAATAGCAATGATAATCATACATAATTGAATTTATAATTAAATTTAGCTTTATCCTTTACCATTTTCCTATCAATATCCTTATTGGTCTTCTTGTTCAAGACTAATTTGGGAGCCACTTCTTTCCTGGTCTACAATCCAGGACAAATTTCAATTGTGTATTATCTGAACTTCAGTTATGCATTTATATGTAGTGTGTTTGTAACACTCTCTACCAATAGAAACACTCATAATTCCCCACACTACTGATCCTTTTTGGCAAGTGTTATCTGCTTCTGTCTCAAATACCATTCCTTGGAACCTGAAATTTTTATTTCGCTAACATGCTTTTGTGCAGACTTGATGGCTAGCACTTTCCTTGGACCATTTTAAATGTCAATTTTCATTCAGTCAAGACATATTGTTGGGAACTTTTAACTGAAAATTCTATATATAATCCAATCCCACAAATTATCATTGACAGAAAGAAAAATCTTCTGTTGAGACAGATTTTAGAATTTCACAATATAATAGCCTCAATATGTGTGTATTTCTTATAACTCACCATTCCTTTGACATATGGCATAATATTTTGTTCCATCGACAGACTTGTGAGGAAAGTGTGTCAGGTGTTATTTCCAACCTCCTAATAAGGATATTGAGCCCCAGAAAAGTTTCAATATAAATATTGGAGTTCAGGTTCTGGAATACATTCTCCTAAGCCTCAGAGAGCTCATTGAATATAATGATATATTATATAATTACTGGCAAAATATACAATTAGCAGTTGTACATATTCATACATACCATGTGGAATGTGAGAGGATAGAATACACTTGGACCTGAAGCTGTCAGCATTCCACATTTCAATGCATGCAATTATCTGTGTATTACTAATCAATATACTATACATATAATTAGACTCAATGTATAATAAAACATTCACAGCATATAGATGTCATAAAGCAGGCTAATATCAAATAGTAATATATGTTCATTAAAAATCCATCCAAAGTTTATCATTGGTTTAAAAATAAGATTCCACGAATACATACTGACTACTTCCCAAAGAAAAATTTACTCATATATTTAGCATCACATTCAATCCCTAAGCCAAATCCTACATGGTAGCTGCTGCTATCTCAATTTCACAGAGGAAGAATCTTGAGAAAGAAGGTAACTGACTTATGTCATTTATATTCAAATATGAACTTAAAAATACATGTTCTAATTATTATCCTATAATCCAGAAAATTTTATATAAGTCCATGCTAATTCCTAGGTTGAGGCCTTGGAAGAAATGCTTTTTAATCTAAAAAGTGGTTCTTTCTGTATTTTTCTTTATGATAAAACCTTTGAATCTGATGCTCGCTCAACTGTGCTAAACTAAAACCATCTACACTCTTCTATGGCATAGTTAAAGAACACTTAAATCATTTTGAAATAAGTTAGCTTTTCTCTTCTACTAGGTTTGAACTAGTAGAACTGAAACTTTCTAAATCATAAATGTGCATTATGTTGGATTTTAGATAGCACAGACTCTTTCCTCTTTAATAAGAAAATCAATCTTAGTTTTCTTCCTTTTAAAGAGCTGCCTGTGATAGTGTTTGGCCAGTGCTAGAATTAAGAAGTTCAGTTTTTCTTACTAGACTCTTTCAAACCAGTGTCTTAAACTGCTAAGAAGCAATTTTGGTAAACATGGCATCATAATGCTGCATTCCTTGTTGGCTCAATACAGGAAAGATTCACAGATTGAAAACAATCAATAGAAACCAGCAGTCCCCCCAGCAGCTAATGCTCACCCTTGTTTTAAGTCCCAGGAAAAGCTTGTATCAGTGAAGGAAGTCATGCGACCGCAAAATCAAAACGAGAATAGCAATCTTCTGCTCTTAGAGTATCCGAAGCTACTTTCTGGTCTGGCTAAATCTCTCTAGACTCCACATAATTCTGGATTATTGCTCTCAAGTTTTGGAGACTATTTTCCATTTAACCCAGTGACTTGACATTGACTTACACTGAGAGCTTCTTCTATACTTGATTCCATTTCATATTATCTTCTACCACTTTTCCAGAGAGTCTGAAAAATTTCTAATATAAATTGATAAGTAAAACATGGCAGAATTTCGGTTTTGGAACAAGACCCAGCTTATTTTCTGAAGAAAAATAGCTACCTTTACTCCTGCTACTAACAAAGGGTTTTGCAGTGAATATTGGCTGATATTATATAACTATGGTGTTAAGTTTGCAAAGACATTACAATGGTAATGAAATATAGCATTTTTTGTTATTCTCATTGTAAATTTTCATTTCCTATTTGTTGGTTATAATCTGTCCATGTATATTGGTCAATTAAGAAGGCATTATTTTCATGTCTAGCCTGCCACATTGAGAACCATGAGACTCTGGAAAATGAAAAGGCAATAAACATTAATTATACAACATTAACTTGGACCAGATTCTAGTCTAGATACTTTAATAATGCCTTCTATTTTGGTATTTTGAAATATACAATAAATTTTGAGGTGATAGATACTCTCTTTATCCATATTTGTTCATTATATGTTGCATGCTTGCATGCCAATCAAAATATCACATGGACTCATCAATATGTATGACTACTATGTATCCATAAAAATTGAAAACAAAAGTACTGTTAACTATAATAAAGAATAATAGAGTAAAAAATGCCATCTCATGTAATTTGCACAACTTTCTTAAGTGCTATGCATCAATATTATTGCCAATTTACAGATGAAGAAAGAGTCCTAAGAGCTAATCATACTAGTTAATTTAGTCAACAGAAAGAAGAAAAACCCTGTAACTCCTCTGGATTTTTGTTTGCTAATTAGAATAAGTTCATTAAATTGTTGCTAATAATGTCTTTATTTTAAATCACTCTTCCAGGGAGGGGAGTGATGGGGAGAATTTCATTGCTGTATATATGAATCTAAAAAAATCATTAGATATATCAACTTACTAATTTGCATCTTCAGTTACATGGGTATAATATTAATGTTAGCTTCCTGAAGGTTTGTTTGACTTGCGATTTTCTTACTCTGGCAAGAGTAGAACTTGTAGAAAATATGAAGTTATCTCTTATAATTTTAAAGATATATTTTTTTCTAGTATTTAAGATTAAATTTTAACATAAAGCGCACAAGATTTTTTTTTTCTTTATTTAGGTAGATTTAAGGTGAAGTCTGGGCTTTTACTGTACCTGTCCCTGAATAATGTATAGGGTACCCCACCTCCTTAGGAGTAATGTCCATTATACCACTCCATGTGATCATTCATAATCATAAAGGAGCTCCCATGTAAAACTGAGAATATATGATATTTGCTCTTTTATTTTCTGAAACTAGTAGAACTGAAGATAATGGCCTCCAGGTAGATCATGGTTCCTGTACAAAAGTCATTTTACATTATTGTTTATGGCAGAGTAGTATTCCATGGTGTGTATATGTGTGTGTGTGTATTTAATGTATGTATATGTATGTGTGTGTTTAAGGTATGTATATGTATGTGTGTGTGTATTTAAGGTATGTATATGTATGTGTGTGTATACTATATATATACATATATATACACATGTATATATATACAGAGTATGTATATGTGTGTATATATACACATATATATAGAATACAACAATATACAGAGTGGGAGAAGAGAAGGAGAGAGAGGGAAAGACGTACAACATATGTGAATTTGTCCTAGAAACAATGCTATATACCTTATTGCTAAATATCATTATGGTCACCTTCAAAGTACTTCCCGTGGGAAGCCGTGCTCTGATACCAATGCCTAGTTCACCGTTCAAAGCAATCTGGAATGCTATTTCTTGAATAGCTATCAAAGCAGTCATTGTATTACCTACCCTTGATGTCCAAATGTCATCAAAATATCTTCCTTTCAATATTTCCCATATCTTTGGGTAAAGAAAAAAGTTAGTGGGGTCATACTAAGATTATCAGGGAGGGTGTTCCAATATGATTATTTGTTTGCTGACTAAAAACTCTCTTACAGTGTCATGTGAGCTGGTGCATTGTTGTGATATATGAGCCATAAGTTGTTGGCCAAGATTTTTAGTTAAGATTTCCCTATTTCTCTATCAATGTCTGCTGGTCTGCTATGCTTCTCACTGTCAATTGATGATTTTGACAAACAATAAAACAAATTTTTGCAATGATTTTTGTCAGTTCTGCTCATTGACTTCCCTAACTTCTCTTTGTCGGTGACACTTTTTCCCCCCCCTCAGAAAAATATTTAATCTATTTGTACACTTCCATGTTCTTCATGGCATTATCCCTATAAACTTGGATTAACATGTCTCTGTTTTCAGGTGGCACCTGTGGCTCAGTGAGTAAGGTGCCAGCCCCATTTACAGAGGGTTGCGGGTTCAAACCAGGCCCCAGCCAAACTGCAACAAAAAATAGCTGAATAGAATTAAAAATGTAACTTTAGCCAGGCATTGTGCCAGACACCTGTAGTCCCAGATACTCGGGAGGCTGAGGCAAGAAAATCGCCTTAGGTTGCTGTGAGCCGTGACCACAAAGCACTGTACTGAGAGTGACAAAGTCAGACTGTCTCTAGAAAAAAACAAAAATTCCCTGATTTCACTTCTACTCTTGCTAAGTTTAACATGAAACTTACAAATGTTTATTCATTGCTCTAATTTAAGCTCCAGCATTCTCATGTTGGAGAGAAAATATGCAACAACAATAATGAGTGCCACTCAAGAAGACACTACCACGTGTTGACACAAACCCAACTGTAAGACAATAATACAATAAGGTTATGAAATTTTACCAAGTTCATGAACTTCATTGTCAGACCTCATAGCTTATGAATATTTTCTTCCATGTTGTAGGCTGTCTGTTTACTCTTTTGATTATTTATTTTATTGTGCAGAGCTTTTTAGTTTAATTAAGTTACTTTTTTTTTCTTTTGTATAGACAGAGTCTACCCTCGGTAGAGTGCCATGGCATCACATAGCTCAGAGCAACCTCCAACTCCTGGGCTTCAGTGATTCTCTTGCCTCAGCCTCCCGAGTAGCTGGGACTACAAGTGGCCGCCACAATGCCTGGCTAAAGTTATATTTTTTATTCTTGTTTTTGTTTCATTTTGTTTGGGGATCATAGTTTTTTGTTTTTGGCTTGAGCAAATGTCCAGAAAAGCTTTTCCCTATATTTTCTTCCAGAAATTTTTTAGTTTCAGGTTTTACATTGAGTCTTTAATCCATCAGCTTTTGTATATGGTGAGAGATATTCAGTTTCATTCTTCCACATAAGGCTATCCTATGTGTCCAGAACCATTCATTGAATAGTGTATTCTTTCCCCAGTTCATAGTTATTGTTTCTTATCTGCTTTGTCAAAAATCATTTAGTTTAAGTATATGGTTTTATTTTTGCATTCTTCTGTTCTCTTGATCTGTGTGCCTATTTTAATACCAGGAGCATGTTGTTTTGGTTGCTATAGCCTTGTAGTGTAATTTATAGTCCAGTAATACAGTCCTTCCAGTTCTGATTTTATTTTTTATTTTTTGTATTTATTTATTTTTTTGCACTCACCCTCAGTAGAGTGCCGTGGCATCACACAGCTCACAGCAACCTCCAACTCCTGGGCTTACGCAATTCTTTTGTCTCAGCTTCCCAAGTAGCTGGGACTACAGGCTCCTGCCAGAATTCCTGGCTATTTTTCTGTTTTTGCAGTTTGGCTGAGGCCGGGTTTGAACCCGCCACCTTCGGTATGTGGGGCCGGCGCCCTACTCGAAGAGCCACAAGCGTCGCCCCATTTCTGATTTTTTTGTTGTTTGAGTATTGATTTTGCTCTTTGGTCTCTTTTTGGGTTTATATAAATTATAATATTATTTATCCAATTCTGTGAAAAATAATGTTGATATTTTGACCAGAACTGTGCTGAATCTATAAATTACTTTGGGCAGTGTGGTCATTGTCACAATATTGATTTTTCTAATCCTTGAGCATGGGTTTTTTTCACATTTATTTGTTCATCTATGATTTCTTTCTTTCTTTTCTTTTTTTTTTTTTTTTTGAGACAGAACCTCAAGCTGTCACCCTGGATAGAGTGCTGTGGCATCACAGCTTACAGCAACCTCCAACTCCTGGGCTCAAGCGAGTCTCCTATCTCTGCCTCTCGAGTAGCTGGGACTACAGGTGCCCGCCACAACGCCCAGCCATTTTTTTGGTTGCAGCCATCATTGTTGTTTGGCGGGCCCGGGCTGGATTTGAACCCACCAGCTCAGGTATACGTGGCTGGAGCCTTAGCCCGTTGAGCCACAGGCACCGAGCCATCTATGTTTTCTTTCATCAGTGTTTGGCCATTTTCCTTGTAGAGGTCTTTCACCTCCTTGGATGAATATATTCCTAGGTATTTTATTTTTTTCAGCTATTCAAAAATGGGATTGAGTTCTTGATTTGGTTCTCAGTTTTGTTGTCACTGGAGTGTAGCAATGGTAGTGATTTTTACACATTGATTTTATAACCTGAAACCTTGCTGAATTGGTTTATCAGACATAAGAGTCTTTTGGAGTAGTCATTAGGGTTCTCTAGGTCTAAAATCATATCATTAGGAAACAGATATTTTGACTTCCTATTTCCAATATGTATGCCAATTTTTGCTTTTTCTTGCCTGATTGCTCTGGCTAGGACTTTCTCTATGTTTAATAGAAATGGTGAAAGTGGGCATCTTTGTTTGTTCTAGGTTTTAGAGGCAATATTTTTAACTCTTCAGTATGATGCTGGATGTCAGTTTTTCATACATGGCTTTATTATGTTGAAGAATGTTCCTTCTATGCCACATTTGTTGATGGTTTTACCTGAAAGGATGCTGCTTTTATTTAATTTTTTTTTCTGCATCTCAATACATTGCCGTATGGATTTTGCTTTTAATTCTATTTATGTGATGAATCAGATTTATTGATTTACATATATTGAGCCATCATTATATCCCTGGAATTAAACCCACTTGATCGTTGTGAGTTTTCCTTTTGATGTTTAGTTAGATTTTGCTTGCTAGTATTTTATTGAAGATTTTGCATTATGTTCATCAGAGGTATTGGTCTCTCTCTCTCTCTTTTTTTTTTTGTTATGTTCTTTGTTGTCTTAAGTTAAGGGTGATATTGGCTTCACAGAGTGAATTAAAGAAGATGCTTCTTTCCTGATGTTTTTGGACATTTTTGGTAGGATTTAAAGTAGTTATTTGTACATCTGCTGGAATTTGGCTGTGAATCTATGTCCTGGAAAATTTTTGTGTTTGTTTTGGGGAGTTTTTATTTATTTATTTATTTCTATTTCAATCTCAGTATTCATTATTGGTCTGTTCAGGTTTTCTATTTCTTCCTTATGAAGACTCAAATGACTATCAGTCCATAGAAATTTATCCATTTCCTTTATATTTTCTAGTTTGTGGGCATAGAGAAGTTATCTTTTGTATGTTTGTGATGTCAGTTGCAATGACTCCTTTTCTCTTTTTTTGATTGAGCTTATTTAAATTTTCTTCCTTTTGATTAATCTAGCTTTTAGTCTATTAATTTTGTGTATCTTTCAAATATCCTTTGTATTTGTTTTTGTATTAATTTATTTTACTTCTGCTCTGATAATTTTTATTTCTTTTCTTCTACTAGCTTTGGATTTCGTTTGCTTTTGTTTTTCTAGATTCCGGGTTGTGACATAAAACTATTAATTTGTATCTTCCTGCCTTTTTGATGTAGGCATTTTACACTGCTTTTGTTGTTGCCAAGAAGCTTGGGTAAGTTGTATATATAGTATCACTAAGTTCACATTTTTTAAATTTACATATCGATTTCCTTATTGGACCCATAGATCACTCAGGAGCATGTTGTTTCATTTCCATCTATCTGTATAGTTTTGAGAGTTTTTTTTGGAATTGATTTCTAGTTTTATTCCATTGTGGTCTGAGGAAGTACTTAATATAATTCTTTTTTTTAATTTATTTTAGTTTTTGAGCGTTATTTTATGGAGTACTATATGATCTGTCTTGGAAGATATTCCATGTGCTGACGAGAAGAACATATTACACAGTTTGGAGGTAGAGTGTTTTATAAATGTCTGTTAGGTACATTTATTCCAGAGTCCTGTTGTGCCCGGTATTTTTTTGTTAATTTTTGGTCTTGATGACTTGTCAAGTGCCATCAGTGGAGTGTTGACGCTCCCCATTATGTTGCATTGCCATCCATCTCTTTGGCCTAGCAGGATTTAGCTGGAATCTGGGAGCTCTGGTGCTCAGTTCATATATACTAAGGATTGCTTTAATTTCATGTTGAATTGATGCCTTTATCATTATATAGTAAAACTGGCTTTTTGTTTGTTTGGTTGTTTACCGTTGTTGCTTTGAAGTCTGACTTTTCTGATTTAAGAAAGTTTCTCCTGCTGATTTTTAGTTCCCATATGTATGAAGAATTTTCCACCCCTTTACCTTGAGGCTCTAAAAATCTTTATGTGTTCATTAGGTTTCTGGGAAGTAGATATGCTGGATTGTGTTTTTTGTTGGTGTTTGTTTTGTTTTGTGTTTTATCCATTCTACCAATCAATAGCTTTTCATTTTTTATTTATTTATTTATTTATTTGAGACAGAGCCTCAAGCTGTCACCCTGGGTAGAGAGCTGTGGCATCACAGCTCACAGCAACCTTCAATTCCTGGGCTCAAGCGAGTCTCTTACCTCCACCTCCCAAGTAGCTGGAATTGCAGGCACCTGCCACAAGGCCCGGCCATTTTTTGGTTGCAGCCACTGTTGTTTGGAGGGCCTGGGCTGGATTCGAACCCGCCAGCTCAGGTATAGTGGCTGGCGCCTTAGCCCATTGAGCCACAGACACCGAGCCACAATCAATAGCTTTTTAGTGAGGCATATAAGCCATTTGTATTTAAGTTTAATATTGATATATGAGATGTTATTCCAATAATCACGTTGATTGTTACCTATTTACTTAGTATTTTCTATTGTTATTGTTTACAAACCATGTAAATTTTATACATTTCAGTGTTTTATATTGGTTTCCACCCTTCATTTTAATCTACACAATGCTTTTGAGCATTTCTTTAGACCGGTCTAGTGGTGACAAATTTCCTTAGCCTTTACTTCTCTGTGAAATGCTTTATTTATCCTTCTTTTATGAAACTTAGTTTTGCTGGATTCAAGATTATTGATTGACAGTTATTCTATTTAAGAAGACTGAAGATAGTTCCTTGAGCTTTTTAGTTTGTAATGTTTCTGCTTAAAAGTCTTCTATTCGTCTTATGGCCTTTCCTTTAAAAATTATTTGATGCTTTTTCTTGCTGCTCTTAGGATTCTGTCCTTCAGGTTGACTTTAGATGCTCCAGTAATTAAGCCTTGGTGAAATCCTTCTTGCAATGTATTGCCAGGAGTTCATTAATCTTCTTTAATCTGGATGTCTAAATCTCTAAACCAAGGAGGTTTTCCTCAATTATTCACACACATAGGTTTCCCAAACCTTTTGCTTTTTATTCTCCCTCAGGGACATCTATTATGATTATGTTTGGTTATTTCATATAATCTCATATTTCTCAGAGACTGTTCATTTCTTTTAATTCTTTTTATTTATTTTTGTCTGTGTTAATTTTAAAGCCTTGTTTTCAACCTCTGAAATTAATTTTTTTCTGTTTTGTGTACTCTAATTTCAACTGTATGTTGTTAGTCTCTAAATAAGTCTTCTGTTTTCAGGAGGTCTTTTGTTTGTTGGTTTGTTTGCTTATTTTTAGTTATTCAGATCCTGATTTTTTTAAATTTATTTTTGTTCTTTTTCAACTTTTCTTTGGATCTCACTGAGCATCTTCATAATCAATATTTTGTATTCTTTATCTGGTACTTCAGTGATTTCATTTGAAATCACAGTGAATTCATTTGAATCAATTTCAGAAGAGTATTTGTGACTGATTTAGAGTGCTGTAAAACCTTTTTTTTTCTAAACATATCACTGGAATTGCTTCTCTGATTCCTTCTCATCTGGACAGATTATTTTTTCCTGTTATTTTTAAATTTATTTTTGATTGAACTAGGTTTTGTTTTCCACCCTTAAGGGTGTGACTATAATGTGTGTAGTTGATTGACAACTATCTTCACCTCTGGGTACTCAATAGCAGAGACTCTACAATCCTTAGTTATTAAAAAAATCTTTCGGAGGTGCCCATAGCTCAGTGGGTAGGGCACTGGCCACGTACACTGATGGTAGGTTTGAACCCGGCCTGGGTCAACTAAAACAACAATGACAACTGTAACAACAAAAAAATAGCCAGACATTGTGTGGACACCTATAATCCCACCTACTTGGGAAGCTGAGGCAAGATAATTGCTTAAGCCCAGGGGTTTGAGGTTGCTGTGAGCTGTGACATCCCGGCACTCTACCAAGGGCACCATAGAGAGACTCTGTTTCAAAACAAAACAAACAAAAATCTTTATGTGGTGCCTTTTTCATATGCCTATGATGCTTATAGTTGGGATCTAATTCTATGTGTTTGAACAGGCTTACTAACTCCAGTGGACCTAGAGTGACAGACCTTTCATGAAAATTGCCTATTTTCCCAGTGGTACACATATTTTTTTTTCCTGGCACTTTTTTCACTGGTTTGAACAGTTCAGCCTTCAGGAAAGTAGGTGGGCCCAGTGGTGAAAACATGCTATGGCTAAAGCAGAGATTTATACATACACCAAGGGCAGGCAAAAGCCGCAGCCCTAATGGAGGTGAAATACATGAAATACAGTGAGGTCTTCACAGAGGGAAGGGAGGAGCCCACCTCAGCTCCGCTTCCATGTTAGCAAGAACTAATCTGCCTCCCAGGATTCCTGCCTCAGTGTTGTGGATATTCAGATCAAACAGACACCTCTATCCATTTGCAAGAATGGTGACTTTCTGTGTAGTGGAGGGGACTCCACCCTTTTGAGACTTGAGCCTCAAAAGCACACATACCATGGGGATTCAGTCACCCTGGAATGGCCTAGGAAAGTTATTCACAGGGGTTCTTAGTGCCAACAGAAGTCCCAGCTATGGCCATACTAGTGCACAGAGAAGGAAGTTCCCTTCTCCGTGATCCTTCATAGCACCAGGACTACTCAGTCATTGGGGCAGAACCAAAGTCTTCCTATCAGCCCATATTATAGTGGGCTGTGTCGGTTGTCCTCCCAACCAGTAGGAGGGACTAGCAGGAAAGAGGCAGTTGTCATGGTGATCGTGTAATTTATGCTTGGCCACTGTTAATCAGGGGAAGTATTCAGATGATCTAGGCAACAGGTGAGTCTGCGGGAATCCCAGAAGTCTTTGCTACTGTTTTGCTACCAAGGCAAGGCTGAAGCAAAGCTGGGTGGGACCTGGGTCAGCCAAGCCTCTGTGATCATTCCCAAAAGGCAAGTATGAGGTTATGTTGGGGGTCAGATGGCAGTGCCCTGGCTTTTGGAATGTTTCAGGGAGGACCAGAACTTCTTATGCTGTACAAACTCTGCATGGAGAGAAAGCTCCACAGCTCAGCAGCTAGCTGTAGGTTCAGGCCAGCTCCCTTGCCCTGGAAACAGCAGGTCTCACACTTGTGGACTGCTGTTGGCAGAAAGCCAAATGCCAAGCTCGAATCTGGAAAGTCTGTGCTAAGATCACAAAACTGTCCTAGGCTACAAAGCTTCCTCCCAAGACAGAAAGCCTGATTTTCAAGCTGCATCCTATTCAGCTTGGCCCATTGAAGTGAGGCGTGCCCAGCTCCCCTTCCATGGCACGAGCCCCCTGCCTGCTTACCTCTGGGTTCCTGCTGTGGGGGATTATCCACACTGTGGATTAAATCGCAAATCTCAGTTGAGAGCTTCTCCTAACCTGTGACCTGCTGCATTAATTAGCTGACAAATTTTTGGCCCAGTCCTCTGTAAGTTAGAATCAGGAACTTATTTTGTATTTCAATATTCTGTTCCCACTAAGATCTGAGAGTGTATGCAAAGCATGTCCCAATGTCGTTCCTCCTTGTAGACGCCCTACCATTCACCATGTCAGGTCTAGCACTGGATAAGCTTAGATAGCTCCCTGTGACCTGACTGCCAGTCTCCCCAGTGGGAATGTGTACCACGAATGTAGGCTCTCCTATCTTTCATGCTCTGCAGACTCGCAGTTTTCCGCCAGACTCACAATGAGCACTGCTGCCCATCACTCCTTTCAAAACATCTGAAGTTTCATTCACTTTTTCTGTGGAGCTCCTATATTCTTTCCCTGATAAAGTTCACAGTGTAAATCTCTAAACACTGCTTTGCTCTTTCCAGGTGACCAAGGTATGTGAATAAAGCCTTCAAAGTAAAATAAGAAAATCTTCCCCCAAATTGTTTAATACTATATCTGGAAAACAAAATAATAAATATAATTAAATGATAGAAGTACCTTATTATTGCTTCTTTTTTAATTAGTATAAAATGAAATATATATATTACATGAATGTAGAGTAAAGTGAAAATGATAATGACTAAATAAAACTTATTTCAATTCACAGACAGAAATAATCAAAATGAAGAGTTTGAGGACTTCCCGTTGTTTTTCTGTGCATGTGTACACCTCCCATGCCTATGACATGGGCATTTATTAACATAGCGGCTGTATATGTTGATTTGTATGCTGTTTCCTTTACTAAATATTAAGCTGAGATAGTTTTTTTCATTTGAAGATATATAAATTAAAATATGGTTTTAAGAGACTATTTAGTATTTTATCATATGGAATCATAGTATTTTATTTAACATGCCTAAATTTAGATTTAAATTTAGGTAAAAAAAACTACCTCAGTTTAATATTTAATAAATGAAACAGCATACCAAATCACACATACAGCCACTATGTTAATAAATACCAATGTAATTAGATTATTGTGCTAGCTAAATACTCCTGCCGCTATAACTTGATTCTTTTTTTTTTATTGTTGGGGATTCATTGAGGGTACAAGAAACCATGTTACACTGGTTGCATTCGTTGGGTAAAGTCCCTCTTACAATCGTGTTTTGTCCCCAAAAGGTGGCACACACCAAGACCCCAAGACCCCAGCCCCCTCGCTCCTTCTCCCTCTCTGCTCTTCCTTTCCCCACCCCTCCCTCATTCTTTCTCTCTCTGCTCTCCCCTTCCCTCACCCCCACCATGTCAATAATTGTCATTAATTGTCCTCATATCAAACTTGAGTACATGGGATTCATGCTTCTCCATTCTTG
>CAUYON010116384.1:0-11392 GCA_963573935.1 Arctocebus calabarensis
ATTGTGGCAGGCGCCTGTAGCCCCAGCTACTTGGGAGGCGGAGGCAAGAGACTCGCTTGAGCCCAGGAATTGGAGGTTGCTGTGAGCTGTGATGCCACAGCATTCTATCCAGGGTGACAGCTTGAGGCTCTGTCTCAAAAAAAAAAAAACCAATGACGGCTGCAACCAAAAAATGGCGGGCATTGTGGCGGGCGCCTATAGTCCCAGCTACTTGGGAGGCAGAGGTAGGAGACTGGCTTGAGCCCAGGAATTGGAGGTTGCTGTACGCTGTGATGCCACAGTACTCTATCCAGGGTGACAGCTTAAGGCTCTGTCTCAAAAAAAAAAAAAAAAATGAGCTCACATGTCCTGTGAGCACCCTTCTCCTCACCTCCCCATGGGACCATACCATTCAACCTTTGCTCAGGCTGTACCCTGCCTGGAAGTCATCCCTCTGCCTCTTCCCATTAAAACCCTGCCTGTCCTTCAACATCTGTTCCACTGTGTGTCCCACGCTTCCTGCCAGGACAGACTGTCAGTCCTCTGCCATCCAGGGGGCTCGGCCCACCTGTTCTGGGTGTTCTGGGCTTAAGATCTTATCTCTTCACTTGGATACAAATGCAGGCCTGGAGCATGTGGAGGAGCAGTCAGGATCACTTCAGGGCCTTTGTCCTGCCTGAGTGAAGGGACAGACTTTCCAGACACTCTGAAGTGAGGGCCTAGGGTTCCAATAATACAGGGCTATTGTGACCCCGGCAAGCAGGAAAAGCTTCCCAGGCATCTGGGAGAGAGGCAGCCTCTCCCTGAGGGGAATAACAGTACTGTGGCTGGATGCAAGCACAGGATATGGGGCCACCAGCCTGGGCTCTCCTTAAGTCTGGGCAAGAAACTCAGGAAGTACCCCCTGTCATAGGTGGAGAGGTGGAGAACTCCCCTCTTACTTTGTGAGACCTCAAAGGTTAGGAGGGGTGGGCTGGTGGAGGTGTCCTTTCTTTTCTTTTCTTTACTTTTTTTTTGAAACAGAGTCTCACTTTATCCCCCTCAGTAGAGTGTTGTGGTGTCATAGCTCAGAGCAACCTCCAACTCTTGGGCTTAAGTGATCCTCTTGCCTCAGTTTTTCTATTTTATTTTATTTATTTATTGAGACAGAGTCTCACTATGTCACCCTCAGTAGAGTGCCCTCGCATCATGGCAACCTCAAACCTTTGGGCTTAAACGATTCTCTTGCCTCAGCCTCCTGAGTAGCTGGGACTACAGGCCTCTGCCACAACGCCTGGCTATTTTTTTTTATTGCAATTGCCATTGTTGTTTTAGTTGGTCCAGGCAGGGTTCGAACCTGCCAGCCTCAGTGCATATGGCCAGTGCTCTACCCACTGAGATACAGGCACTGCCAAGTTTTTCTATTTTAGTAGAGACAGGGTCTCACTTTTGCTCAGACTAGTCTCAAACTCGTGAGCTCAAGCTATCCAACTGTCTTTCAGCCTCCCAGAATGCTAGGATTACAGGCCTGAGGCACTGTGCCTGACCATGCAGGTGTCTTTTTTTTCTTTTTTTATAAAGACAGAATCTCACTTTATCGGTGTCACATAGCTCACAGTAACCTCCAACTCATGGGCTTAGGCGATTCTCTTGCCTCAGCCTCCTGAGTAGCTGGGACCACAGGTGCCCACCACAATGCCCGGCCATTTTTCTGTTGCAGTTTGGCCAGAGCTGGGTTTGAACCTGCCACCCTACTGACTGAGCCACAGGCACCACCCCATGCAGGTGTCTTTTATATCAGCCCAGGTCAGAGCTGGAAGGGCACCTCAGGCTGAGGGGACCACCTCAACAGAGGCCTGGCAGATCAGATTCATTTGCATGCAGGGGCCACCGAGGCAGAAACTGTTGCTGTCACCACTATAAGCAGATTTCAGCAGAAGCTTCGTTTTCCTTCTGTTCTCATCTCTTTCTCAAGGTCAGCCTAAGCAGGGCTTAGGAACAAAGGCAGCTGGTCCTCCATTCAACCTCCCTGTGCCCTGGGCTGCTCCTGGAGGAAGGGGCCCAGGTGGGGAGGGGAGGGCAGGGTGGCCTAAGGCCCTGCTCCAGGCCACTGTGCTCCAGGAAGCGCCTGTCCCACCAGGGGGCTGCTTTGGGCATCCAAGTAGCTGTCTCCTCCCAGGGATGGGGGTCAAAGCTCATCTGGCAGGGGTTTGTTGAGGCCAGGGAGTCACTCTGGAATAGCTTTCTTTGGAGTCAAGGGTCCAAGGTCAGACTCACTCTGGGGACAGGGGTTGTTCAGAGTCAGCCATTATTTAGGGTCAGCCATCAGCCCAAGGCCCACACCGGGACAGGGTCTTTAATCAGGGCCTGCCTCAGACTTGAAGAGGGTCATTTTTGTCTTGCCCTGGCCAGATCTGGCCCCCAGCCTATGCCTAGCACCCATCTCTTACCTCCCAGTATGTGCCTCCCCAGCCCACAGGTCAAGGCTGCAGGCAGGGCTCAGGATCAGTCCCTACAGCTTCAAAGGCTGCATTGCTGTGGAGGAAGCTAAAAATATGCGGGGAGAAATTTCTCATTACAGAATAAATGGAACCAAATCTGCTGCCTGTTCTAGCTCTAACGGCTTTCAGAAGCCCCATCTTGGACAGGCAGGGTCCAGGTGCTAGGGGGTTGCAGTGGTGGGGCATGGAGGGCTCTAGGCAGGTTGGTTCACTCCTGCTGGAAGCCCAAACTGACTGCCTACATCCCCACCCATCCCTATCTGTGGAGTATGCACCCAGTCTTGGGGTTGAAGAGTTTCTTCTGGGCTTTAGTTTGTTATCCTTGGGTGGTGCCTGTGGCTCATCGAGTAGGGCACCAGCCCCATATACTGAAGGTGGCAGGTTCAAACCCGGCCTCGGCCTAACGGCAAACAGAAAAATAGCCAGGCATTGTGGCGGGCACCTGTAGTCCCAGCTACTCAGGAGGCTGAGGCAAGGGAATTGCCTAAGCCCAGGAGTTGCAGCTTGCTGTAAGCTGTGATGCCACGGTACTCTACCGAGACCTATAAAGTGAGACTCTGTCTCTACAAAAAAAAAAAAAAAAGTAAAAAGTTTGTTGTCCTTGAAAATAAAAACGTGTGGCTCGGTGCCTGTGGTTCAACTGGCGCGTACACCTGGCCTGGCGGGTTCAAATTCAGCCCGGGCCACCAAACAATGACAGCTGCAACCAAAAAATGGCCGGGCATTGTGGTGGGTGCCTGTACTCCCAGCTACTTGGGAGGGGGAGGCAGGAGACTCACTTAAGCCCAGGAATTGGAGGTCGCTGTGAGTTGTGATGCTATGGCACTCTATCCAGGGTGACAGTTGAGGCTCTGTCTCAAAAATAAATAAATAATAAATAAAAATAAAAACGTGTCTTTTGGGTGGTGCCTGTGGCTCAGTGGGTAGGGCCCCAGCCCCATATACTGAGGGTGGCGGGTTCAAACCCAGCCCTGGCCAAACTGCAACAAAAAATCACCAGGCATTGTGTCGGGTGACTGTAGTCCCAGCTACTCGGGAGACTGAAGCAAGAGAATCGCCTAAGCCCAGGAGTTGGAGGTTGCTATGAGCTGTGTGACGCCATGGCAGTCTGCCGAAGGCAATAAAGTGAAACTCTGTCTCTACAAAAGAAAAAAAGTGTCCCTTTTTCTTGCCGATAAGTTAAAATTCCCATCCTCTTGTGCAGATGGGCCCTTGAAATCTCAGCTTGGATCTCAAGATTGTGGCAACCCCCATGGGATAGTCTGCAAGGAACATACAACACCCCTATCTCACCCTCCTGCCTTGCACCCCCACTTGGCCCAGAGATTGGGATCTGTGCAGGAACACTGTGTGCATGTGTGCATGCATGCATCCTGAGAGACTGTGTCTATCCCTTATGTGGGACTATGTTGCAGGTCCTGTCTATGTGGTTGGGTTTTGTGCCTTTGCAGACAGGTTAGTGTGCAAGAGGTAGAGTTGCTGGAAGTGCCCTTCCAGGCTTCCATGCACAAACACATGCTGTGCACACAAGCCTCAGGCTGGCCGGGACCTGGGACCTTTCATCTCACACTGATAGACCCATCTCTTAGCTTTTAGCCTCAGAGAATTCCCAGTTAATAGTGCATTAACATTGGCAGGGGCTGCCAGTTACTCCCCACTAGCACTGGGGGTGCGGGTGTTGCTGACTAAAGGGATGGGAACAGGCAGAGCCCACTCTCCCCACCAGAGGGGATGGGAGGCAGAGGGGCTAGGGGATGGAATAGCGAAGTGTGAGTCTCTCCTGACCTCATTAGAGTAATTAATGTGCCTTTTGAAGCTTGAGAAAAAGCTCAGAGCTATGGGAGGGGGCTGAGTTATAACAGGGTGGGGGCTTGAGATGGTGTCTTCATGCCTGCGAAAAGTGTGTCCCAGTGGGTCAGACACAGACACAGGGACAGACCAAGAGAGACACATGGCAAATGGAGAGACTCAAATGGAGCGGGGGGTTCAAAGGCAGAGACACCCACAGGGCCAAACAGATGGTGAAACTACAGCCAGAATAAATGGACAAGGGTGCAACCCTCCAGCACACAGACCTCCTCCCTGAGGTCTGAAGACTCTGGCTTCACTTTGGGAGCTGTGGGGGGTGAGGAGGCAGGCAGTCAAGAAAGACTTCCTGGAGGCAGTTGCCAGATGAGGACTGTGGATCCTGGGAAGCCCTGAACATAGCCTTTTCCCAGGCTGCACAGGTGGGGGCCTGCAGGGGTTGGGATAGGACATGTTTGACAGTAGGCTTTCCCCATTCCATGGTGGATATGGGACAGTGAGGAATGGGACTCCATGGACATTTCCTCAGGTGTATAGGGTTTGGCCCCTGGGGAGAGACCTGGTGGGCGGGGGTGTCAGAGGCCGGGTGGTGTGAGGTTGCCACCTAGTGGCTGCTCTTCCTTATGACAAGACAGTGTGGCTCAGGTAAACCATCACCTCCTTTAGGTCTCTCCAAAGCCAAATTCAAATGTGGAAGGAGTGAGAGGTCAGAGATGGACTCTACCCAGACAAAACAGCTTGCAGGAAAAACCAGCCCCACACCTTGTACAGGACCACAGCTTTGCTGATCTCACAGGAGACAAACTGAGGGGCAGGGGCCTCAGGATCTAGGGAACTCCAGCCCCCCACACCACAGTTCTGGGGCTCTTTTGAAACCTCCCCTCAAAGTGCTGGTGGAGCGATGGGGGATTCCCGAGTGCATGACCCTTGCACCCAAGGCTGAAGGGGCACAGAGGAGCCCCAGAGCAAGGGCTTTGATAGATTAATAAATTGTTCTTTGGGGCCCAGAGGCACTGAGTGGCACAGCCTTGTCCCAGGTGGCTGGAGACAGGTCTTCCCCTCTTCTCTACCTTGTGAGATTCCTCATCTGGCTCTCTAGACGGTCAAAGCCTAGGTTGGTAACACATAGAGAAACCCACGACAGATTCAGATTCATTCCGGCTCCACTGTGTACTCTCCTCCAACTAAGCCAAGATAACTGGGTCTAGAAGCAGCATGTAACCAACACCAACTACAGAAACACTGTTTATTGCTACCAGCCCAGTGCTGGTAGAAGGTGCTGCCAGATAGGCCCCTTGGGTCTCCTGCCCACAGGGGATAGGGTGTGGTACAAGTCACAGTCCATCAAAGGGGCCTCAGCACCCTGAGCAGCAGCTGTCAAGGCCCCTCCAGCTTCCACTTGGAATGTTAGGGAGGCCACATTGTCCAGGCAGAGAGTCAAAAAGGGCAAGCAGGTAGGTTCCAGCAAAACAGGTCAGGTGTGCTGGCCCCTGTAGTAGGTCCCAACTCTGTCCTTCTGCCATTGCTCTGGAAACATCGCCTCTCCCACCTCAGCATCTACAAGGCAGGAGGTGAGACATGAGAGATGAGGTATTGGAGGTAGCCCACCCTGGTAGGCAAAGGTGGCCAGTGTGACCCACCTCAAATGGGTCTGGCAGGAGTGCTTGACCCACAGAAGGGGATATAGCCTGATCAGACCCCTGAAGCCCACCAGGGTCTGCTTCCCCCAGCCTGCTACACCCTGTCCAACTGTGTGGCTCCAGGAAAGCCCCTTTCCCCCAGCCATTAGGTGGAAGAGACCATGAAAAGGTCTGACCTGGGGGTGGCCCACCTATCCCTTGGTCCTGCCACCCCCAGCAGGTCAAGGTCCCCCACAGCAGGCATGGTGGAGCAGCAGGGTGGGCCCAGAACACGTGCCTGCTACCCAAAGTGCTACTGCCCCTTCCCCATATTATTTATTTATTTAGACAGTATTTCACAGTGCTGCCCAGGCTAGGGTGCCATGGCATTAGCCTAGTTCACAGCAAACTTCCAGCTCTTGGGTTCAAGCAATCCTCCTGCCTCAGCCTCCTGAATAGCTTTGGTGGACTACAAGTGCCTACCATAATACCCAGCTAATTTTTCTATATTTTTAGTAGAAATGGGGTCTCACCCCTCCTCAGGCTGGTCTTGAACTCCTAACCTCAAGCGATTCTCCTGCCTCCACTCTTATAGTGCTAGGATTACAGGTGAGAGCCATCTCACCCAGCCTCCTTCCCCATTTTTTAAATTTATTTTCACTTAGTCACCCTGGGGTTGACACTTTGGCATCACAGCTCACAGCAACTTCAAACTCTTGGGCTCAATAGATCCTCTTGCCTCAACCTCCTAAGTAGCTACAACTATAAGTGCCCACCACCACACTGGGCTAGTTTTCCTATTTTCAGTAGGGACTTGATCAGGCAACCCACCTGCCTGGCCTCCCACAGTGCTAGAATTACACGCTTGAGCCACTGTGCCTACTCCCTTCCCCATTTCAAAGAAGTTGTAAACGGAGGGAGAAGAGCTAAGCCTTGACCAAGGCAGTCTGCTGAAATTACAGGAATGACCCCCAGTTCCCCAACCCTGTTGTATCTCCAGCCCAGCCCCCCAGCATAGGCCTGCCCACCAAGAGGCCCCTGGGAGCTGGGGAAGGGCTGCTCACCATCTTAGATTCCTGGCCTCAAAGTGTGTCTCCTCCTCACTGTCCATCGAAGCCATCTCAGCAGAATCCTCAGTGTTGGCCAAGAGGCCATACCTTCTCCTCTGGGGCTTCTTCAACCTGGAATTGGATGTGAACACGCTCAGCAGCCCTTCCCTGCCGGCCCTGCCCCACTCTCCTTCCTGCACGACCCTCTTTGTGGTCCAAACCTTGATCCCAGGACTCTGCTGCAAACCTGGCTAGCAACTACCATTACTAATTTCTCCTATGGACACCTCCCCCATACCATGACCCCAGGAGGGAATACTGATTCTTTTTTTTTTTTTTTTTTTTTTTTGAGACAGAGTCTCACTTTGTCGCCCTTGGTAGAGTGGTAGAGTGGCATGACATCATAGCTCACAGAAACCTCAAACTTTTGGGGCTCAAGTGAATCTCTTGCCTCAGCCTCCCAAGTAGCTAGGACTACAGGCGCTGCAACAACACCTGGCTATTTATAGAGATGAGGTCTCGCTATTGTAGGTGTTAGCCACCGTGCCTGGCCCACAGTACAGATGAAAAGAGTTTGCAGAGTCAACCGCCTGCAAGACTGTCTCAGGCCCACTGCCCTGCCTGCCGCAGTTGCCAGGTGGAGGTGGGACCGAGGATCAAGGGCCTTTTAAAATCGTGGACTTTACCAAGGTAGTGACAGGGCTGGATGTGGTCATCCCTGAAAGATTAAGGCCCTTTCAGAGGGCGCCCGGAAGAACCCAAAGTGGGGTGGGTAGTTAGGTTGATTTGGAGTGGGTTAGATGACACGGGCTGGCGAAAAAGGAGGTACCTCTACACTTCAGCAGGAAGAACAGAACCTCACATGCACGAGGGACAAGGGCAAGTCCAGCTTCGCCCTGCACAAGTGCTGTCAGTTGCTGGAAACCCTTCTCAGGTACGGGACCCGGGCGGACAGTGCATCAGGTCACAGGACCCGGTTCACTGCGTCCAAAAGCAGGAAAGGGGCAGGAAATCGGGAGTCTGTTAGGGTCGGGGAGGGAAGGGAGGAGAACGAAAAAAGGCAGAGGCAGAGCCCGAAAGGGCACGGGGGCATGCGCGGGACGCTGCCCTAAGGACAGAAGAGTGACCACTAGGCAGCCCAGCGGGGCGCATAAAGACCCCCAGAAGCCCAGCACGCTCTAGTCTTGGCTGTTCAGTCCACGAAGTAGGTAGCATCGGTCCAATGGCATGAGACTACACAACCGGTCTGAAAAACCGCAACTCCGCTGGCCACCTCAGCCTGAGTCTCAGGCGGGTAAGCCACGTGACTACCGGAACCACCCAGCAGAACAAGACACGCCCACTTCGGAGAAGAGCTAAAAGCTCGTAGTTAGTCACGTGACTCAAGAAATGCACGCCGATTGGTCGAGGCTGGTGACGCACCTGAACGCCCGGATAAGGAAGTAGAGCGCGGCCAGGCCGCAGAGGCCCGTGAGCACGTACAAGGAGCGCAGCAGCGGTGAGCCCGGCGGCCCTGGGGAACGCCCCTGCGTACTGTTGTGCAGCGCGCCCGGCTGACTCCCGTTCGTTACGGCGGGCGGCGGCGAGAGAGTGGGCTCCGTGGGGCGCGGCGGCGGGGACACGACCTCCTTAGCCCCGCATAGCACCAGCAGTGCCAGGAGCTGCCGCAGCAGTACGCGCGGCCCCATTGCCCGGCGGAAGCGATGGCGGCGCCCCGCCCCCGTACGCGGCTGTCACTCTTGCGCGCGGGAGCGTCCCAAACCAATGAGACATGGGGGCAGGGCTTGATACCCGGAAATATCTCGGGCACTGGCCGGGGGAGAGTTGCTACCCACAGTGCCCTGCGGGCTGCCATGCTTCAGGTTTGCGGTCTCGACCCTTAAGTTTGTCACCCGTGTTAAAGAGATTCTCTTCAACCGGCAGACAGGATACCGGGATAGGCGGCCAAAGCCCTAAGAGCGTCCTGAGGGACCCCAGGTGCCCCCAGACTCCGTGGCTCATCCTCAACCCCAACCCCTGGGGCTGGGAGTGTGGAGGTTCCTGCCCCGCCCCTAAGCTCAGCCCAGAAGCCGCCAGGCTGGGGCAGCCTTTCCCTTCCTGAGACACCCAGTTTGCAGTGTTGCCTACCCCCTTCAACACGGCCTGGAAAATGGAATGACCGCGTAGTCATTTTCGTTTTGGTCCAGCTCCTGCTATGAACCACCGAGGTCCCGTAAGTATTTCCTGAAGGGTCCTCCTTGCTCTTCTCAAGGGTCAAGGGCCCGCCCTCAACAGCCCCACACCAAACCACAGACTCAGCTTTCTGACTGTATACAAACAACCCTTTATTAAAATCCAGCTTTCCACGTCTTCACACTGTCTTGGGCAAGAACTGACCGCTATGCAAGCCGCCAGTACCGTGGTCTGTCCGGTCCTCCGGGGATGACCTTAAGTCCGTAGCCTGAATCTCGTCAAGGAGGCACCTACTGGAACGAGGAGGAAGAGTAAGGAGAAAGAACAGAGGAGCCTGGCTCCAGAAGGAACCATGCGCCATCCTCCTAGAGGGGGGCGCCTTGGGGTCATGTAGATAATAGAGCTTACTGGGAATGACGAGGTACTGGAATACAGGGTTCCAAAAGCACTTAACAGGGAACAAACCTGGAAGGCAGGCCGCTACATCTCCACTCTTTTGGGGTGAAGTCATTCCAGGGACAGTGACTCTGAGATCATTGCTGCTCTTGGGCCATTCTTCCTTATGTCCAGGCTGGGTCCCCTTCAACCTGCCAAAGCAAAGAAGTGTTATTCCTGATGTTCTTGTGGGGGTTTGCAAATGCCCCCCAACCTCCCTGGAAACCATCCACAGCTCCCATGAGGGTCTCAAGCTAGTCATGGGGCCATGACATCAGAGGCACCATCATAGGCCAGCATGCCCAGGGTGGGCTGGGCCTTGAAATGTAGCCAGAGCCACATTCCCATAGGCAGAGCCAGCTACTCACTCGGGATTGAGGTGGGCTCTGGAAAAAACTAATGGTGGCAACAGATACCAGAGAAAGATAGTTAGGTACATGACTTAGAGAGGTCTGGAAAAGACTGTCAATTGATGAACAAAAAATCCAAAAGGCAGGGTGTTCGGTGGTCTCCAATCCTGCTTAAGGGATGGTACCTATGAGCAAGATTTGACTGTGCCTGAGGCCGCTTGCCTGGCCAAAGGCAGGGAAGAGCAAACGACTGGGCCTGACTTTAGTTATAGCTTGATTTAAAAAAAGAAAAAAACAGTCAAAGGCACATTCCCCGGGTATGTTACTTTCAAATGAGCTCTCAACAAGAGGGATGTGGACACGAGCGAAAGGAGTTACCTCGAATTACAGGGCTATTTCCACATATGAGCTAGCCAAGGGAGCAGCTTGCATCTCAGAGGTTTCTGTTGGGCGCACAACACTTCTGTCCTCCGAGGGCTGCAGCTTCCATAGGCTAGCAGAGAACGCTCAGAACTTGTGAAGCAAGAGCAGAACTAGCTAACAAGCTGGTCAGTCTGTGGTCACCCAGGGACACCATGTGCCCTCCACTCTCTGGCCTGCTGCTAGACTAAAGCCCTCTAGGTCAGTGTCAGGTGTGTCCAAGCATCCACTGTCCCTGCTAAGCTGCCAGTCCTGTCAAGCCCTCTGGCTGCCACTGCCAGAAGCCTCCCAGGGCTGCTCTGCCATCTGAGTTGCCCACACCCATCACCCACCTCGCTCACCTAAGGGGATGGTGCAGTCAGCTGTTCACAATGCCCGACCAATGTCAGTTTGCTCTGCCTTCCTCGTCTAGCTCTCCGTAGGCCTCACGTAGGACTCACAAACCTACTACTCAAACTGCTCTCTGCTCAGGTCTGACTGCAAGAGCCCAGCAGGGACTGTGTTGTGCAATGAAAGGGAAATTGTCAGAGCAAGATTCATTTCACACAGTCTTTTAATCAGCTTCGTAAAGCCAAAGAAAACTGCATACAAGAATTCCTTAGCCACTGCAAATACAACATCGAAGTATGCATATGTCTTCCAGTAAAAAAGGACAATATAAATAAACATCTTCAAGAACCTCTTGGGGGACGTCTGCACGTCTATTGCAGGGCACACACAGCACAGATGGGCAGATGGGCTGGGCAGCCTCTGCTGCAGCCCCAATGGTGTCCTACCATGCTACATTCAGAAACGTTATAGGGAGTTGGAAACAAGCCACAGCTTGCTCAGCTTCCGACAAAGAGCACATTCAGAGTATTTGATCTCAGACACAAGTGTATGGGGCACCCAACTTCATGGGGCTGACCCCACTAAAAAGAAAAAGGCAACACAAAAAAACACCCCCCAACGCCCCCCAAACCCCTGACAATTTAGAAACTCATGGCTCATAGAAAAAAGAAAAAAGTAAATCTTAAGTGCTTTTCAACTCTTGGAAAACCCTTAAAAATGGATAGCACTTCCTTAAATAGGAAAGTCTTAAC
>CAUYON010116385.1:0-22047 GCA_963573935.1 Arctocebus calabarensis
TTTCCTATAACCAATATAAAGTGACCATCATTATCTTTTTTGACTTCAGTTGCTTTAAATCTACATGTATCTGAGAATTACATTGCAACTCCTCTTTTTTTCTGAGTTCCATTTGCCTGAAAAATTGACTTCCAACCCTTATCTCTGAGTTTTAATTTGTCTTTTGATGTGAGGTGAGTTTCCTGCAGACAATAGATAGATGGCTTGTGTTTTTTAATCCAATCATCCAATCTATGCCTCTGCAGTGGGGAATTCAAGCCATTGATATTTATTGAGAAAATTGATAAATGTGACAGCATTCTATTCTCTATAACTTAGAGAGTTTTAACAAATTATATTTTTAAAAAATTTTCCACAGTTTAATTACACTTAAAACCCCATCATTTGTTTACAAATAATTTCATTTTTATTCCTCTATATTAATGGCTATTATCTTTGAACAAGGAATGATTAATTTGTTAAATTACCTTTGTCTTTTTTTCTGTGATTTTCATCAAACATATTTAGTTTTAATATATAGTGTCATCTTTAAAAGTAGAAAACAAAAAACTTTTCCATTTATTCTCTGTTAAATGTAGAAATTTTATGTTTTTAATTGAAAATCTACCTTTTGATTAATATTTTTGAAAAGTAACCATCTGGATGAGTATTGAACAATTCATAATTCCTCTCCACAACAATGAATCAAGTCCTGGGGGATAATTTGTCTTTATAGAACATCATCCTTAAGAGAACATCATAACAAGGAGTCAGTAAATGTCTATGGCAGGAAGCAAGGGAAGCACAGAATCAGAGAGGAAGAGGAAAATGATCACAAGCTAAATACATTTAGTGGAGAGAGCTAAAAATGACAGTATAGTCGGCCCCTGTGGCTCAAAGGAGTAGGGCACTGGCCCCATATGCTGGAGGTGGCAGGTTCAAACCCAGCCCTGGCCAAAAACCATAAAAATGACAGTATAGTTTACAGTCTATATTATAAGAAGGCTCCTATGTGATTCACTTCTGTTTTTGGATAGTGCTTATTCTAACGTTTTGAATTAAATGATTAATTTAATATCAAATTTTGAGATAAATTATATCAAATTAATATTTTTCAAAACCTCACTTTACTATTTATTAAATTCTTTGTTGAAGTGTCAATGGAAAAAGAGTCAAACTCTGTAAAATAATTTAAAGAGGTTCATTCAGAGCTAAGTTTGAGAATCATGGCAAGGAGCCATGCCCAAGAAGCCTTGAGCCAGTGGATTCACTGTGTTTGAGTTACAGTTTGGTTTTATACATTTCAGGGAAACAGAAATACACATAAAGTCATAAATTAATACATGAAGGGTACATTGCTCTAGCTTACAATGGTGGACATCTCAAAGCAAGAGGTTTATAACCTGTAATATAGATTGTATGTTAAAAGATTCTTTGATTTGTCTTTGGTTAAAGAAGTGAAGCTTTGTCTACAGGCTTGAAATATTTCAAGGAAGTCTGTTTATCAGAGACAAGCCATACCCAGACTCAGGTTACATAGTAAATAATTTCAGAACCTGTAGGCATGGTTTAAGCTTTGTCTTGAATAACCTTAGGCCTATTTTTAATGAGTTGCAAAAAATATCTCCAAGAAAGAAGGGAGGAATGTTGAGGCAAATTTGACCTTCTTTTTCATGGCCAACAATTCAGCTTTAGACTATTTCCAGTATACTCTTGTCTTACCGGAGTCCATTCAATCATCTGGCAAGGGCTCAATATTTTGTTTTAGTTCACTGCAGTGAGCAGTTGATTGGGATATCAGTTTGTGTTCCCAGCTATTGCAGCAGTAAAACAACCAGTAACTAATGAAGAGAAAAGCAAGGAAAGGTGGAAAGAATGGCCAAAAAAGAGAAACTGCAAACCAAACTCCACAGCTCACAATACGAATAAAAACAATAAATGTTTTTAGAATTTTGACTTTGTTACATTACCTTAATTACTGCGTACCTTTACATTTAGATTATTGGCACTTTTTAAATGTTTTATCATCTTGAAATTTGTGCTCTTTTAAGAGTGTTTTGATACTATGGTCAGTAGTATTTTTCTGCAACTATCCACTAGATATCACCAGCAGCTTATATTAGCCCTACTAACACTTAGGAATTGTTTGCTTCTGCCCTTTCTACAGAAGATTTGTGTGAGATAAAAATTACTTGATTAATGCAACAACTTAGTGCCCCTTTTAGTTTGTCAATAAATGAGCAAACACTCTGTAAATGGTAGATGCTTTCATAAAAAATTGTAATTATAGTGACATTAAAGATTATTAAGAATAGATAACGGGAGTTTAGTTCTAGAGTCACATTTCCTAGCCAGGTGACCTTCACCAAGGCAATTAAACTTCTTGCTTTCTTACTTTATTATCAGTAAAACATGGCTAATAGGACCCACCATCTTCCTTATACATATGTAGTCACAAGAAAAACCTTGTGAACGTTTTGTGACAGTTTAATTTTATCACATTTTAATGTAGGGTAGAAGAAAACAATATCAATTTCTGAAGTTTCATGCAGCAAAGAGGAAAAGCAATTCTTTAATGACTGGTTTGGGAGCACATCCTGGAAAACAGAGTTAACTTTTTTTCTTTTTCCAGATTCTGTTCAATTGTATCTTTTGAATAATTGATCTCTGCTTTCCTGTTATTTCTCTGGCTCTTTTGTTATCATAATTCATTAACTAAATGGAATTATATCCCTCTGCCTCATGGAATTTTGGAAAGAAATTTTATTCACTGTTAGTAATGCTTTCATTCTCTGATACAATTCATCTTTCAAAGAAAGGAAACTGACAGATTGGTTGGTATATTCAACAATGTCATATTTCAGTGAAAAGGAAGGAAGTTCCATTTCATGTATGAACTTTCTTATGAATTTTGCACATTATTTCTATTTTAAGATAGACACAATATTCTGGTCAAAGACTAAAATTACTATCCTCCCTGTGTTGGGCATGGGACTTTATAAACTTTTTTCCCAATTTATAAATAAAGAATATCAGTAAGGCTATAAAATCTGCATTTTCTTTCTATCATTTTGCTAAATTGGCATAATTAACTATGGCATTCTTCAGAATATTAGCAAAGTCTTTTTGTGGAAATTTTAAGAAAAATGTTTGTATTGAATGTAAATAGAAAATTCAATAAAAAGAGTTGATATGGTCACTTTTATTATTACTAAAGATGCTAATTATTTCATTTTATTTGTCCATTCTTGAAGTCATAATACTTTAACAAGTCCATTGAGCCTCAGTTGCTTTAATTTGGTACATTTCATAGTTGTGTATTTTTTCTTTTTCTATATCCTAATTTTAGGATACAGACGCACTCAATACTCACAACATTCCTCAATAATATTAAATTTTGCTAATATCTCTGACACAAATAATTTCAATAAACTTAATCTTTACTGTGTGTTACTTGATATTGGTCCATTTGAAAACTTGAAGACTGCCACATAGAATACATACATTTGTATGCCCTAAAACTTCCTGAATACGAGCTCCTAAAAGCAAAGAATTAAATGTATGTCATTGCCGCATTTTCCACAGTTTCCCAGTGCAGAAGTCACATAGAGCAAATCATTACTTTTACTATGTTTAATGTCTCAAAATATAAACTTGAGACTGTCAGTGTATAGCTGTAAATGTGATTCATTTCTAAAAATGCATTTATTTTAATACATTAATACATATAGTATTAAATTTATTAAATGTAAGTTATGATGGTTTAATATAATACAATTCACAAATTTCAGCACATTAATTTTTTTTTACTTATTTGTTTTTAGGGATAGTGTATTTATTTGGGGGGGCTAATATGAGCTTACATACAATTAGGCTCCATTATTTTTATTCGTAAGGTAAAGTCCTAGTTGTAGTTGAGTCCTTTACTGAGGAAATGTAATTCTAGCTAGTAGTTTTAGTTAGTTGGTTAATTATAAATAGTAATGGTAGAACATGTAAAAATTAATGAGACCACATAGAAAAGTAGGCAAGTGAATGCATACTTAGAATTTGAGTAATAGGAGTTGAGATTGGGGTGATACATATATCAATGTTTGTCCAAATAAAGGTCAGAGGCAACTTCTGATGATAAAGACATGTTATTTCATTTTATAATAATTTCATATTTCTAAACAGTCTGTTGTTTATGTAAATTAACAATGCTTTTCTATTGAAACATGTAGTGGGAAAGGGGATATCATTGTGCCTTTTTGCAAATTCATTTAGTGCCTGACTTAACTGAGGACAATTTCATTTCTGATTTTGCATTCAAACTATTGTGACATAGATGTAATATTACATTAAGGAATTTCCACTTAACCCATACGAAAGAATCAGAGTGCAAAGGTGGGTAATATTTTGATATTGTAATGAAAATAGTTAAAATTTTTTTTTTTTTTGGCAGTTCGCCGAGGTCAGGTTTGAACCCATCACCTTCAGGTATATGGGGCTGACGCCCTACTTTAAAATATTTTTTAAATAGTTTCAATCTCTCTGCCCTGGTTGGAAGGGTTCTAGGACTGCAAGAGGCTGAGATGAGACGTTGAACACTTTGATGATCACCATATACTAAATAATAGTCGTGTCTCAGAGTTTATTTGCCTATTACAAGTGTCAAAGTTGTATTACAAATCAAATTGCATTCTCAAACTCCTGTATAAGTCAAAATAAATGTTAATATAGTATTATTGGAAGAACCAAATGGAGTAGAACACGATAAAGAAATGCTATGCTGACTAAAACTGATGGAGAAAATTGGAGGGTAAAATGAACAGTAGTGAGAAGACTTTGTGTGAGTAATCTCTCATCCTCAATTGTGTGTTTTAATCACCTGAGGGAGCTTTGTAAATGTAACTACACAGTTGCAACCAAGGTTCATACAGTAGAATCTGCTGGGGTTGGGGGACCTGCTGTGTGTTTAAAATTCACATCAGGAGATTCTCTAATGTGCAGCCAGGGCTGAGAATTTTTAAAATAATAACACAGAAGTATCTTATGCAAATAATCGAAGCATAAAAGTTTAACACAGGAAATATGAGTGTGAGCGAGTGTTTAATGCGTGATTGAATCTTGCACAAAACATGTTTTATTCTTTAATTCAATGTGATATAAATACTCCTCATATGCTGAAAAGTCTGTGGCATACTGTTTAGCCTTTTTTCTGGCATTAATAAGTCACAGAAAGAAAATTTTGACAGGATTTTCAGAAATATATTTTTGTAGCAATCAACTATATGTTGTTCTTTCAACAGTTTAATAAATGTTTTGAATCTGCTGAGAACTAGATTGTTAATTATTTTTCTGCCTTAGAGTGTACAGGCATATAAAATGTGTTAATTACTAAATTAAAAGAAAACTCTAATAAAAACTGATAGAAATGGCATATCTTGCACCAAATCTGGGTAGAACGTTTATGAGTAATTCTCAAATAGTCTTTTATTAAGCAGTACTTTCAATCATTTGGATCTTACTCTGCCATGTGATTTTATACTACAAAGTCATAAGGGTGGAAACTGGCTTACCCACCAATGAGTCTGTCATGGTGTCTAAGTAATTCAAAACATATTGAAAACACTGGAACACATTCTTCTTAGTAAAGTATCACAAGAATGGAGAAGCAAAAACCCAATGTACTCAGTTCCATTGTCCAGGTAGTAGATGAGCTAATTCAGGTGGGGTAAAGGAATGAGGGAGTGGGGAGGAGAGAGGGAAGGGGATGAGGGGGTCAGGTGTACGGCACACATCGTGGGGAAGGGACAAAATTATAAGAGGAATTTACCTAACAAATTCAATTAGTGTAGCCTAACTTTTTGTACCCTTAATGGATCCCAACAATAAAAAGGAAAAAGAAAAGGTCCATATTAAGGCATCTAACAAGAAAACTGAAAACATTTAGTTTACATCAATCTATCTGCATTTCCCCACAAAATTAGCAATAGTTTTGTATGCACTATGCTTCAGATGATTTTTATCTTTTATTCTAAAATATAAGTTCCAAGAGGGTAAAGATCTTTGTTTCATTTCAATAATATATTCAGAATGCCTAGAACAGTGCCTGGTACACTTTTGAAAGTAGACTTTCAAATAGTGTTAATTAAATTTATGAATATATGAATATAATAAATCAGAGTATTTGGCATAAGGCTTCTGTAAAAGATGGCTTATATTTTCTTCTTTTTCAAAAATCCTTATTGCTGTAAGAAAACATGCAGAATTTGATCAAAGAGAACATGACTTAATTTATTATATACTCTATGTACTGACTTTGAAAAATATTATTGAGGAATTCGCTTCCCAGCATTTTAAATTTTGTTATGTGTATGCTTATAAGAAATATATTTTTACTCAAATAATAATGGTCTGTCATCTATCTTCTCTCAAATAGTATAGATGTTCATGGTGGAATATTAGACTTTAAAACAAAATTTATGTTTATTAACATTATTACCACAATTGTCATGGAAATTTCATTCACTTGACTATTTCTACATACATCACTGATGTGAGAAAAGTGAAGAAATGATTGGGAAATATACAAAGTGTGCCTATATATATATACAAACATTTTAATAGAGAAAAAAATATGTATTGAGCATGTATTTATTATTTGATATATATGGATAACAAAAGGTGAATACAAGTCATGTTAGACTTCTACAGTTGCAGGAGGTTCCCCAAGTGGTTACTATCAGTGTCCAGGCACTTCTGACTGTAGCACACTACTCTTTATTGTTTTATTTTATTTATTTATTTATTTATTTATTTATTTATTTATTTATTGAGACAGAGTCTCAAGCTGTCACCCTGGATAGAGTGCTGTGGCATCACAGCTCACAGCAACCTCCAACTCTTGGGCTCAAGCAATTCTCCTGCCTCTGCCTCCCAAGTAGGTGCGACTACAGGCACCCACCACAACGCCCGGCTGTTTTTTGTTGCAGCTGTCATTGTTGTTTGGCGGGCCCAGGCTGGATTTGAACCCGCCAGCTCAGGTGCCTTAGTGGCTTGAGCCACAGGTGCTGAGCCGCATATTACTGTTTTAAAGGGTTGACCAAAGTATCTCCTTGTTGCGCATGTCATTTCAATTTCTTCCCAAATTACCCCAGAGTACTTTTTTTTTTACGGTATTCCTCGTCCTTTAAGGTCTTCCACAAGAAGAAGTAAAAGGGTGCTAAGTCAGGAGAACATGGGGGAAATTCAACCTCACCTCTTCATGCCATCCATTGTCCTGGCAAATTCTCATGGAGATAAGCACTCATGTTTTTCTGAGTGTAATAATCTTGGGGTGAAAACTTTCCATTTTGCTGTTTTAAGAATGTGTCATATGCTTGTTCTGCTAATTCCCATCATATGTGCACACTGTTTGATAGACTACCATGGCGAGCATGGAAACTGCTCCAGCACCATAGCAGAAGAAGCAGGGCTCGTTGCTGTGAGGGCCTCCAGAATCTCCCTTGGACACGTCACACACACACGGCACCTTGTGTCTCAAACTATCACAAGTGTGTGCAATTAGGCACATCTTTGCTTCCATCGCTGTACTTCTACATCATTCTCAAATTTCAAATATCACACTTCCCCAGCGTTCTCAAATTTCAAATATCCTGTGGCATTTGACAAAGTGGTCCTGTGCCAATCAAACGACAAACCATGCTTCTGCCATTTCCTTTGACTTTCCTGCCTATCACATGCTGACCCCAACATTCCTTTGATCAGCTCCATCTTTTGAGCAAACATCCCAGTACACTTTGCTACCATAATTCAATTCAACCATGAAAAGTAAGACATAGATAACATCTCTTAAGATGTCCATACATTTTTGGTATTCCCGATATTTGAAAGAGAGATTTTAATTTCCTACTGGACTTTCCTTCTCTTTTCAGTTTTGCATATACATAACAGAATAAGATAGGATTCATTAACAAAAGAACATGATGCCCCTAATAGAAATCTGAGACATTTTTCAAAGGTCCAAATATTTCTTTGAAAATGACAAACATGACTCATTATGCTAACAAACATGAATGACATGTGACTTGAAGATATGAAATATTCATAGTCATGATTTATTTCAAAAAATAACAAAAATACTTTAAACAATAATAGGAAAAAAAGTTAACCTGACCAAAGCCTTTAAATCCTTATTGTTCATAAGGTATTAAATATCAGCTTTTTTTGTTGTTGAAACACAAAGCTTTCAAGGATTTATAGTGTGCATTTAAAGTTTTTCCTACTGTTTTATTTTTCATTCTGGTCATAGACTGTCGTCTTCCATTGTCATCCAGAAAAGATTCATCATATACTAGCCTTCTGAAAATCCCCTGCTTCTTGATATGTATAATGGTTAGCAGTCTCTAGATATATTTTAAACAGCTAATAAAAGGTTGTCAGTGCCAAATTCAAGTTCACTGGGAACGATTCTCAGTGCCATGACTCTCCAGAGTTAGCATCTTTTTGGGTAGCAGCCATGTCATGATTAAGGTTTGACCTGGCTTTTCACTGACACATCACTAAGAAAATCAGGCCAGTATCTTTTGATTTTGCAAACTTTTAAGATAAAGGAAAAGGAAGTTTTCATATACTGAGTAACATTGAAACAAGTTGGTGAAAGCGGAAACCTGATTTCTGGCGTGGATATTGTTGCTGGCTGTAAAATTGAAGAAAAAGTCATTAAATTCTTTATGCCTTTTAGGTTGAGAAGGTGCTTTGAAAGTGTTTTTTAGTAATTCAAGGGCATGGACTTCATAATTTAGGGTAAGAAACAACAACAAATTAGCACTCACTTAAACTGGCTGACAAAACTGAGTGGAATCTTCCTTAAGGCCTAAATCTTAATAAGTAATTACTGTGTATTAGACTGATGCTTCTGACATATTTATCTTTCAGCAGGTTGCATAAACAGGCAGACATTTCTTGGTGTAAGTCCCCCAATATAAAGTTAGGTGTGCTTTGTGGGAAACAAAGAGGTGTTCATCGCTTATTTTCTTATTTTTTTGTGGTTTTGAGGCAAAATTAAGATGAAATGTCAAATGTGCAATGTGTCGTCTGCATCCTTTTTCTTCGGCATATAATGATCCTCTAACACATTTCCTCAATTCAGAAGAAATAACCTATAGCCTTACACCCATGCAAATACAAGATTTACGCACATAAGAAAGACTAGATTTTACCAAGCAAAACCACAATTCTTGTTGGATTAATCAGAATAAGCTAGAGTATAGTTTGGCACCAAAAAAAAAAAAATGCTCTGAAAATAATTGTAATGCTTTTAGGGCTAAAATTTTTTATTTTGTGTGAAAATATTTTATAGCTCTGATTGTGACTATTCAAGTGAAGATCTTCCACACTCTGGTTTTATATGTGAGATTATGTAATTCTGGAATTTATTTTTATCTATGATATGTACGTTTGTAATGTTGAAGAGAAAATAGTGTTCTAAACTATGTTTTTGACATGGAATCAACATCATCTATGTACATAAAGTCACGCAGTGCATAATGACATTTTCTCAACAATGCAGCACATGTACAATAGTGGTCTCATAGCATTTGAATATCTTATTTTTACTGTACATTTTCTATGTTTAGATACTTTTAATACATAAATATTTAGGCTTGGTGCCTGTGTCTCAATGGGCTAAGGCGCCAGCCACGTACACCTGAGCTGGCAGGTTCGAATCCAGCCCAGGCCTGACAAACAACAATGATGGCTGCAACCAAAAAATGGCCATGCATTGTGGCGGGTGCCTGTAGTCCCAGCTACTTGGGAGGCAGAGGCAGGAGACTCGCTTGAGCCCAGGAATTGGAGGTTGCTGAGAGCTGTGATGCCACAGCACTCTATCCAGGGTGACTGCTTGAAGCTCTGTCTCAAAAAAAAAAACAAACATAAATATTTATTGTGTTACAGATGTCTACTGTTTTCAGCAACATGCTATACAGTTTTGTGAATGAGGTGTGCATTATTCTGCACCTTCCAGGTTTTATAAATCCATGAAGAAATGGTAATAACATCATATTAGTCTAGCTATGCTAATTTCAGAACATAACACTGTCATCAACTGACACATGACTGGAAATATGTATGTGTGAGTATGAGTGTGGATACAGATGATATTATATACAAATATTTTAGATTTTCCTATGGCATATTATATAATTGAAAAGCAAAACAAATTCCATGCAGGAAATTAAGATAAGAAATCACAATGAAAATTTCAATAAGTTTGACTCTAGGAAAAAAAAAAAAGTAAACTTATCTTTAGCTATTCCAAATACAAACAAATAATAAGTCAGAACACAAAATGAAAAGTATTATAATAAACCAACATTATAATATTCTTAAGATGAAAAACATTTATTTAAATTTATGAACAGTGCACTAAGACATTACCAGAAAAGTTATTAGAATAGAAAACATAATCTAACGTTTTCAAACTATTGATTTTAAACTTAAACTTACAAAGAGGCTAATAATTCTGGCCAAAAATAACCTTCAATATGTTTTTTTCATAAACTGAATGACCAATTATTAGTTCAAAATTTGGGAATGAAGTTTGGAAGGATGAAGTAAAAGTCATGTATGTGCTCCAGTGATTTCATTTTCAGTATTACATTTATATAATGTAAAGTGTACACTATGCCTTTCATTGAGAATTGATGTACATTATTCCGTATGGTTAAAACCAAGAATTACATGTATTTTGGCTGAGTAATTATCATGTGCTCCATCCTCTTCTAAGTGATTTAAATATAACTCATTTGGGGCTCAAAATAACTCTTTTAGGAGTAATATTCATTTCAAATCTGAGAAAATCAAATTTCAAGGAGGTTAATTAACCTGACTTGGATGTATGAGGACACAAAGTCTAGTAGTCCACTCGAAGAGATCAAGATTCCTAGCAATGTTGCAGTATTGCTGACATATTCACATACAGATCTTCTATATAAGAATAGCATATATAAAACTTTAGCCTAATCATGAAAATAAAAAATAATCAGTAAATTCTAGTTACTATTGGTAACATTATAACTATTGCTAAGATCTAATATAGATTTCTAACAGTGTCTGTCTGTTCGTAAAGCTTTTGTAGATATTAAGATCAAAATATAGAATTGTAGGCTGGAAGTGGTGATTCACGTCCACACTTGGGCAGGCTGAGGTGGGTGGATTGCTTGAACTCAGGATTTTGAGAGCATCTTGGGCATCTTTAGTAAAAATAGAAAAGCTAGCTGGGCATTGTGGCAGGTGCCCAAAGTCTCAGCTACTCAGGAAGGTGAGATGGAAGTTTTGCTCGAGCCCATGTGTTTCAGGTTGCTGTGAGCTATGATGACACCACAACACTCTCTCTACCCAGGCCAACAAAGTGAGACTTTGTCTCAAAGAAAACAAAAAATGTGTGTGTGTGTGTGTGTGTATTATATAAATACATGCAAAGAAATAGCTACTTTCCCTATATTGTATTAATACATAATGCTATATTTTCTGCATTATAATCTTTTATAATTCTTTTTTTAAATAATAGGTGAATAGCACCTATATAGCAAATGAAATTTAACATAATAATGGAATTGCAATTTATATTTTTTTGCACTTGCCATTGTGTAGCAGGCCTGGGCCAGGTTTGAACCTGCCAGCCCCCGCGTATGTGGCCAGCACCCTAACCCCTGAGCTACAAGTGCTGAGCTTTATTTTACTTGTTTAAGGCAAGCATGAAGCAAAGTTTATTGAGGAAGAGAAAGATAGGCTTCCAGAACAAGATACGTTCACCATAGACAGTAAACAGGCTCCTACATCAAGGCAGGTAGGCAAAGAGGCCGCCTTTTTATTTTTCAATTATTATAGGTCCATAATAGTTATATAAATGATGGTCTTTAAGGTTGTCATTTCTTCATGTGTAAGTTGGAGTCCTTCTGCTGTGAAGTGTTAAATTTGTATAACAAGAAGGACAAGACTTGGTTGAGGAGCCAAGTTGGTGGGCTATTTAGGGAATAATTTCTTCACTGTATTTTTCTTTTAAAAAGAATTTCTTCTTCTTAATATGTAGTTTAGCAGAGCAGTCATTACATCATGAATAGAACTGGTTTTTCCATGCTGTCTGTACGAAAAAAATTGCTGGTTGGATAAGAAAATAATTGTAATTGATTACATGGAAATGGTTGTTGTAAGAACTTCCTGTAATAGTTGTATAGCTTTGATAGAAGAGGCAGTATTTTATCATCTATATTTATTCACAGATTAGTGATTGTTTTTCTCATTTCTCAAAATCTAGAGAGACACTTGCCCCTGACACGGCTAGATTTTCAAAGAAAGAGAGAGAGAGTAGTCCCTTTTGTATTCTCTCTCAATATTTTTAGTAAACCAAATAATGGCTAATTGCACCCCAAAACAAAGTTGCCCTCTTTTGTTCTCTTGTGTCTCCCATGTTTGTTTTCCTTTGAAAATTGTTTTTTTTCCATTTCCAAATTAAATTTTAAAGTGACACCTTTATTATTTCCCTGGAATCTATTTGCAGGTAACAGGTCCTTCAATAACAATGTTTCATTCATTATCTTTTTGTTACAACACAGATTTAAAAAATCAAATCAAATCTCTGCTGAGACCACTGTGTATGTGGAGTTTTCACACTATCCCCGTGTGTGTGGGTTTTCTTTGGGATGTGTGTGTGGGGGATGAATTGGTGTGTCTAACTGTGTGTGAATGGCCATGGATGCAATGGTTTCTTGGGTAGGGTTTGGTTTCACCTCATGCTGTTGGCTCCCTGGAGACACCCTGAAATGGGATAAATGCACTGGAAAATGAATAAAAAAATAAAGTTGTTGCATAATTTTTTTAGAGTATATGATAATCATATAACTGCAGGGCAATAAACTATCCATTATGAAAGCACTCAGCAAGCCTGCCTACATGGTCTGATTTTTTTTTTTTGAACTGCATAGTAGTAAGAGTTGCTCCTTACAATTCTCACCATGCAAACTCTATTCTTTGATTTAACCTACCACTATAGCAACCACCACAACTCACTAATTCATCAAAAGTTGGACAAATAATTGTTCTTTTAAAAATAATTTCCTTAAATGTGTGCATAAATTGCAGTTATTCTTAATTTTAATTTTAGAAGAATTTTGGATTAATTTAGAAGTTTGGGGATGTTTTTACCAGACATATGCTACAGGAACTTAATTCTTGTTGATATCAGTTCCCTTATAGTAAATTTATTTGCTTATCTGTTCACTTCACTTAAAGTTGCAATTTCCAAGAACCTTTTACTTAGTCAAGATTTACTGTATAACATGCCAGAACTTTTATGCTTTGCATGTGTAATTTTGTTGTATGGGAAAACAGAAGACGTCTTTTTTTTTTTTTTTTTTTTTGAGACAGTCTCATTATGTCACCCTCAGTAGACCTCACACTCTTGGGCTCAAACGATTCTCTTGCTTCAGTCCCACGCTGGGACTGCAGGTGCCCGCCAAGACGCCTGGTTATTTTTTGGTTGCAGTTCTTCCTGTTCTTCAGCAGGCCAGGCCGGGCTGAAACCCGCCAGCCTCGATGTACGTGGCTGGCACCCCACTTGCTGAGCTATGGCACCAAGGCAGAAGACATCATTAGAATCCTTATTTTCCCATAATATTTTCAACTAGTAACAGAAAGTTTCTTAGCTATCAGTCTATCTAATTAATATATTTGAATCAAAGTTGACACTGTTATATATGAAAGGAATATTTAAACATATTAAATCATGTTTTTCATGATCAGTTTTAGGGTTTTAAGTAAAATGGGTTAGTTTTATTTTTTGGCAGGACTCCCAACAAACCAAAAGCCATACTGAGTTGACGATATCAGAATAATAATATTAGAAAAATTGACATGGGGAAATACATTTGTAATGGTATATTTTTTTTCCTAAAGAAAATAAGGGGCTCCGAAATTAGAACTATACACTAATTCTAATTTTCCCATGTTTCATTATACTTATCTTTAACGCTTGATTTCTATTTATTTTTCCAGCATACGAATATTATATCTATTTTGTATTAGATTATTGATATTTTCATGTAATTCTGTGAATTCATGTTAATAACTCTGAACATGAACTTACTTATTGATAAAATAAAATATTTTTTCTAACTTTGGAAACATTAAGCTCAAAATTAATTCATTCAATTAACATTGACTAATATATTTTTAATATATTATAAAACTATCACTATGCTACTTGTTTTAAATGGCATGACTAACATAGCATATATATTCTCATTACCACATTTGTTCCTAAATGCATTGACAAAATGCCTGGGATGTAATAGCAACGGAAATTTTGTGCTTGTCTTTGTGCTTGGGCTTATTTCCTAGATCTGATGAATCTAATGGCGTATGCAAGTTTCTGAAGTCTTGTTTTTCAGTTTCATTGTCTATATGATGAGGGGGCAGAATTTACTTAATAACTTGTTTCAAGAATTAGCTATGATTCAACATTAAAAGTCATGATGTAATGGTTGACACGTATTAAACATTGAATGATTGTTAATAACAATAAAACTGGTTATAAGTGGTGCTATTACACTGCTACCCCTTTTCTTTTCAACAAAAATACACTGTGGGTTGGATATAACTGAATTTATTTAGCTACCTTTAATTAATTCAGTATTGTGATTATTTCTCAATTTCTCTAGATCTCTTTTGCCAGTGATAAAGGTGGCAAACACATTTCTCAAAGGAATATTATGAGACAGTGATGATTATGATGAGGTGAAATGCGCAGGCCCGCACAGAAATACACATGTCAGATGTCTACATTTTATTAATATGTTTTATGGAAACAGTGGCACAACATTAGACAATAAATTTCCTGTTTTCAGAGTTTTCATATCCTAAGGTAGTTGAATGAGGGCGTGTTGAGGACAGAAATTTTACAGATACATAAGCACACACACAATGCAAATAAGAAAGAGTAACAATGCACGTCATCTCAATGTCTGCTTTCATATAGTTAGAAATGATTTTCTACTTTAAATATGATGAGTTTGCTGACTAAAAGTTCACTTATTCTTCTGCTGTATTTGTCTGTATGTCCTTGGGTTTCATGTAATTCTGGGTGTGAATTCCTGTTGCACGTAATTGGCTGGTAAGCGCTATTACTCTGGTTAAAGAAATATAGAGCTTGACATACACACATACATTCAAGCCTGTTTGTATGCAAGCTACTTTTTATAACCTCTTCATTTTTTAAATTAAAAACACATTTTCACTTTTGATTTACCTTACATCCTACACAGATGGTAAACTTCAGCCATGCTTGACATTATGATACTCGTTTTCACTGTAAAATACTTCATCATATGGATGTACCACAGTTTGTTTATCCATTTACTTGTTGAAGAAAAACTTGACTGCCTCCAACTTTTGACAAGTATAAACACTGCTATAAACATCCATGTTCTTGTCTTTGTGTGAACGTAAGCTTTAACATGATTTGGGTAAGTATCAAGGAGAATGTTTGACCTATGTTTTACTGAAACATCTTTTCTAAGCAATCACAATATTTAAATGATCTATCACACTAGCATTGTTGACACTGACCTGGAAAAATCAAGGGAGAAGATTGTGCTCTGTGGCATCCGTAGAATATATCCTTTTACAGCTGACTGCTGCATCCTTATCTGTTAAATCAAATCTTTGTGAATTATACGTACTCAAAAAGTAACATCAGTAATTCACAACATTTTACTATGATTTATTATAGTAAATACATGCATGCTCAATCATTGTATAATATTCCAAAAAGTTGGATTAAACTAGTAAATTGGAAATCTGAATGTAAATGTTAAATTTGCCAAGTGTTTTAATATTAGAGTGATATTCTGCATCCTGTGGTTTATTTTAAACCATGCTGTGGTTTTATTTATGTTTAGAGACATATTCTAACTTTTATCTTCAGTTCTCAGATTGTCCTTTTCCTCAGTCAGGTGTCGTGTGGTTTAGAATAATGCAGCTTTTTTTCCTAAGAATTTCAGTTAGATTTTTCCCTTTTTACCAAATATATGTTATGAAACTCATTAACAAATAAACTTCTCGAGCTGCCATCTGAGATAATACAATCTTTAATACCTTCTCCAGTTAAACTAAAGACATACTCACTGAACCTTCTGTTTGGCATTAGTGGTGTCCTATCTCACCCAAATAGGAGACATCCCTATCTCCCTCAATTGACACTGACACGAGTTCCTTTTCACATGCTTCCCTGATCTTCTTGAAGGTTTTGTAATTGAAGTCATGTGCCTCTAGCTAGTGACCTGTATAAGCAGCAGGGATATGACATTTCCAGCAGAGTAGAAATACGGGGATGGCTCTTCTATAGCCCACTCTGTTGTGGTATGCTGAGAGTACTTTTGATCTTTCCATTCTCAGAAAGACGATTTGTATGTGTTTCCCCAAACGAAATGAATGCAGAGCACTTGTGAAGCCTGGAAAAGTTAAGTTGGCAGTGTTGACATTAATGGTAGGTATTGTGTTCAAGTCCAAGTAGTTATTCCCTGCACCACGCAACATCGAGAAGAATCAACACATGTTGGGACTGTAGGTTACAAATACAAACTCAAGTTCATTTTTCTTACAAACGTGGGGCCTAATTTCTATCTAATTAGTAAGGCCACTTTCTGTTTTTATCTACAGCATCTTTTGTCTTGTTTTGAAAAATACGTCTGTGGTGAATGAGATAAATGGCAAATAGACACACATAAATTTATGCATCATTAAGCCGGTACAGAGGCTCACACCTGTAATCCCAGCACTCTGGGAACCTGAGAGGGGAAGATTCCTTGAGCTCACCAGTTCGAAACCAGCCTGAGCAAGAGTGAGACACCATCTCTAAAAATAGCCAAGTGTTGTGGTGGGCACCTGTAATCCCAGCTACTTAGGAGGCTGACACCAGAGGATCACTCGAGCCCAAGAGTTTGAGATTACTGTGGGCTACGATGCCATGCACTCTACCAAGGGCAAACAATGAGACTCTGTCTAAAAAAATATATATATATGCATAATTCTTTGACATTAATTCATTTTCATTTAAGCAATGCTTACATCAAACACCGTACAAATCCTTTCCCTGTGATTCACATTTTCAGGACTCTGAGGTTTGGCTGAATTCTGCAGTTATCATAAGCAGGCTTTAAACAGTGATCACATTCTCTGAGGATTCACACTTTTTCACTTTATTTTTCCCTATATGCAGCACCTTTTATGCCAAAACTGTTCATTTTTGAAAAAAAATTATCTGAAAAAATAAGAACATTATCTCATGTTATTTATTCATGTACATAATATTCTTCTTTCTTGTTTTTTGGTACATTGACCACAGCTTCTAGAGCACAGTTAAATGACAGTAATGAGATTATCATTATGGTTGTTGTTGTCTCATTATCCAACTTAATAATAGTTACATTTTATTGATTTATATTGCCTACTGCATTATTTTAAATATTTGTCATTACTAAACTGTATTTGTATCCTCGTCTAAATATTAATCTGTCATAATTAATCATTGAATATGAAGTTGAATTTTATTTAGACACAAATTTCAATATGTTTATATCTATAATATAGGTTATACTTGTGTCACTTTCCTCAAATTTTAGATCACATGAAGGGACCATAGTGCAATGTGGTACAAAGATTTCTATTAAGAAGGGAACTAAAAAGACTCTTTGCATGTACTCACTTAATCCCGAACATTGTTCAGTTTAGTGTAACAAGTGCGTAACACTGGTTAAGTATTTTCCTAAGACCTAAAGATAACACGTTGAGCAAAACTAGACAGAATTATGTTTCTCATGATTCTTAGGTTTAAATGGAATAAGCATAAATAAAATTGACATAATAAATCATGACATGTACATTGATAAATAAAAATGTACAATTACAGCTTATACTAACTGCTATGGATTTCACTCCATGGTCCTATGGCAATATATACTAGGTGGGTTGAAACTCATCATAGGTTTTAAGGAAGAATTGTTTTTAAAAGGTAAAATTTGAGACTAGACCTTCAGTTAAATAAGATTCATTTAGACTCTCATTAAAGCACTCTAATTTCCTCCTAAAATGGGTCTAGAACACTGGTTCTCAACCAGTGGGTCATGACCCCTTTGTAACAATGAAAATACATCAGGGCGTTAGGAAGGATGAGAACCACTGAATTCTAGAATGTGTGCAGGGCCTGATGACAGAAGATACATTCCAGGCCAGGTAAGGGCCTCTATTCTGGAACATATGGGCAAGTGATGGGCAGGTTCCAGATCAGGCAGGTGAAGGGCAAACAGAGCTTTTGAGAGCTTCTGTGAACAAGAGGCCCACAAACTATCTTAACACATAGGTGTTATGTCTCATACTAGATTTTATGTCTAAACTCTAACTGTATTGGGCAGCATCTGTGGCTCAGTGGATAGGGCGCTGACCCCATATACCAAGGGTGATGGGTTCCAACCCAGCCCCGGCCAAACTGCAACAACAAAAAACATAGCCGGCCGTTGTGGTGGGCACCTGTAGTCCCAGCAACTCCAGAGGGGCTGAGGCAAGAGGATCGCCTAAGCCCAGGAGTTGGAGGTTGCTATGAGCTGTATGATGCCACAGCACTCTACCGAGGGCGATCAAGTGAGACTCTATCTCTAAAAATAAATAAATAAATAAATAAATAAATATATTCTAACTGTGTTTACCTATCATCTCATACTACCTTAAGTAAATATACTAAATATTTGTCTGTTTTATGTTTGTTTGTATGTTGCAACAGGAATGAATTTTTATATTTTTTTCAATGTTGTATAAAAATATTTCTATTTTTTCGTTTCCTATGCTGCTTCCTTTCCTATAATTAACTTTATATTATTTTATTTCTCCTTGTTCCCACATTAGCATTTTGATTAGTTTACTTTCACTCTGCCTTATTTTGTTCTTTTTCACTGGCTATTCAAATTGATGGTTATATTAATCTACCGTTTTCTTCATAGAGATGAATGCCCCTCTATTTTTGCCGCCCACTCGTATCTTCATCATTTCACAGGAATCCAAACATACCACAGCATCTACCTACTACAATTTATTAACACTTGAAAAGGCTTTCTTGAAATATCCTAAAACAATACCACGGTGAATGTTTGTGTGTGTGTTATGGTCTACATCTGCACCGTGGGAAAACCTTCCACAGCTTTGCTCTGTCTGAAAATGTAAGTACTTCCTAAACATCATCCCATTCTGATTCTTATTCATGACCTGGATGCAACTTCACTTTATCCTATAAACCTCAAGGTACATGAATTAAGCTCTTCAAGTGTCCTCTTTAAGAGCATTTCCTTTTGTGGCTGTATCTTGACAGTGGAAGTGAACAGCTCTGTCCAAAGAAATATTCAAAAATCATCTTCACATTTGATTTATATTATAGAAAGAATTCAAGCTTTCAATAAAAATATGAGAAGTTGTCATACTCCATCATTCTGGCAATAGTTTTATGGCCACACAAGTCAACCCTATTCATTGCGTGAGGGAACCTCACAAGGTCCCGAATATCAGCGGCCACACTCCCTGGGCGCGGTCTCAGGAGATGGCTCGAAGGAGGGCCTCGGTCTCCCAGTGTTTCCTGTCACTAACCTCACCCACACACAGTAGACTCGCCCTCTTCCTAGGCCCTGAAAAGTCTCAGCCCACTAAAATCTGAGAATGTTATTTATTTAAATTAAATTCTATGTGAAGCCCAAGTAGAGTTCCTCTGAGTCTGAAGAACTGTAAATGAAAGAGTCAATTTCTCTGTCTCCCTCTGAATATGCACACGCACTATGTCCCAGTCTTAGTATACTGCTATGGCCATTCCTTTCAAAGGTGTGATGGGAGGAACACAGAAATCGTTATTCATAAGTATTTCTGAGATACCACCAGGTAATGGGGAAATTGGAAATTTCCCTGTTTAGGACTCAATCACAGACTAAAAATCTTCAGGATTCTTAGCTGTGCTCTCTAAATATCTGAATTCTTGACTTCACATAACTAATGCAGCTAAAGCCCACAGCCCTCTCAGGAAGTGGCTCAGTTCTCACTACCTCTGTCTCTTTGAGTCAAACTCCGTATAGGCTATGCGAATATAACTCTCTCAAAATTGTGTCAGTTCATTTCTGTTGAAATGTCTGACTTCTTATTGATTTGCAAGTTCTTTTATATACTATAAGAACAAAGTTTCTACTGTGAATTATGTCACAAATATTTTTTTTCATTATGCAGCTTACTTTTGAATCCTTTATCCATATTAATTAGGCATACATGTATTTATTTACATACAATTATAGAACATTCACTTATACACTATATTAATTATATGTACATGTATTTCCATGCATATATATGTTAATTATTATGTATGTATTTTAATTATTTTTATTCAAAGATCAGATTGATATTCTACTATTATTACACAGAATTTATTGTGTGACTTAATCATCTTTGTATATGAACCTCCCAACGTATTAGAGGTCAGTGGTCTCTTTTTGCACATATGTATTCCAATTGCATAAACACAAGATATGCTCTGTCAAGATTTTTCTCACCAGACGATTGTCAGCCATGGTGACTATCCTGCAAGGCAGCAAGCTTACAGCAGGGGATTGAGATCCCGATGCCTGTATTTTCTGCGAATTCTCTTTTGAAGCCTCCTCACCTGCCTGCATGAGAGTTATGTTCTCAGACAGGCTCACAACTCTGTCAGCGACTCTCAGCCATGACTCTCTTTCTTCATCCCTACCTGTCTTTGCACGAAGCTTGAGGACATGAGGTAGAGGGCTAAGATCATAGGGAATTAATTGCTGTAGAAAGGACAAATCTATTTTCTGCTTACTAATCCCTAAGGATATTCTTTAAAATCATTCTTTCAAATGATTATATGTTTAAAACTATTTTAATTCTAGAGAAATACAGTACATAACTATGATTGATTTTAATCTTTAGTAATCTAAACATTTTTGTTACATATCATCTCTTGGTGTTAGGTCATGGTCCTGATTTTCATGACAGAAGTTTGCTCATCCTGCAAAAATGTTTTGTTCTATAAAGCCAAAAATGCACATTCCCTCTTGTCCCTGAAACTTTGTTTATCTGTTGAATTTTTCATCAGAATACTATCTGATGGCACATATTGGATCTTAGATATTCTTTTTTATTATTTATGTTGAAGAATAAACAAAACACATTTTCAGGAACATAATGCATTGAACTTTTAAAGAAAAGTGAACTGTAAAATAACCTGATTTTATTTTCCTATAGAATTGTTTACTACAGAAACTGTTGTATAAAGCCAATATTCTAAGTGGGTGGGCAGATTTAAAAAAAACACATAGACAAGAATAATTTCTACTTGCATAACTTTTATTAATGTTTCAGCCCTGCACACCAAGCTGAGAATTTATTCTCTATTATGTAGTGTCTTCTATTCAAAATCATTCAGTGAATCTTTCAGTTATTAATTGCACATGGGATTTGTTTTTGTGCTATGATAGCTCCTCTGGAAATGAAGTTATAAAACAGGCTCTGTGAAAATTTACAAGGTGCTAATGAGCTTTCTTCAAACACCACAAATTATTTAAGTAACTTAATGCTGTTGTTATTTTTACAGTGTCAGAGGAGTTTTCACACTAATGTGAGGCAGCCACATAATTTATTTCTCTGTTTTCAAACTTCTAAGTATAAATTGAAAACATAAGCATAATGTCAAAGAGACTGACATTAATTTACTTCTTTCAAATGATTATACATTTAAAAGTATTTCAAATCTAGACAAATACGATACATAATAATATGATTGATTTTGATCTTATAGCAATCTAAAAATTTTTGTTACTGCTCTGAGATATGGAGTGAGTGAAAAAGTATCCAATGTACTCAGCCCTAATATGAATCTAATTTATAGCTTTCATATGAAGGCTAAAACCCAATTATAGCACAGGAATACAGGGAAAGGGGAAAGGGAGGGGAGGGGAGGGGGGAGGATGGGTGGAGGGA
>CAUYON010116388.1:0-26307 GCA_963573935.1 Arctocebus calabarensis
CTCTATAAAGAGAACTATGAAACTTTAAGAAAAGAAATAGCTGAAAATGTTAATAAATAGAAAAATATACCATGCTCAGGGCTGGGAAGAATCAACATTGTTAAAATGTCTATACTACCCAAAGCAATATATAATTTTAATGCAATTCCTATCAAAGCTCCATTGTCATATTTTAAAGATCTCAAAAAAATAATACTTCATTTTATATGGAATCAGAAAAGAGCTCGAATAGCCAAGACATTACTCAGAAATAAAAACAAAGCAGGAGGAATCACACTACCAGACCTGAGACTCTACTATAAATTGATAGTGATCAAAACAGCATGGTACTGGCACAAAAGCAGAGAAGTAGATGTTTGGAACAGAATAGAGAACCAAGAGATTAATCCAGCTACTTACTGTTACTTAATCTTTGACTAGTCAATTGAAAACATTCAGTGGGGAAAAGACTCCCTATTTAACAAATGGTGCTGGGTGAACTGGCTGGTGACCTGTAGAAGACTAAAACTGGACCCACACCTCTCACCTTTAACTAAGGTAGACTTTCACTGGATTAAAGATTTAAACTTAAGACATGAAAACTATCAAAATATTAGGAGAAAGTAGAGGGGAAACTCTTGAAGGAATTGGCTTGGGTGAATATTTTAGGAGGAGGACTCCCCAGGCAATAGAAGCAGTATCAAAAATACACTACTGAGGCCTGATCAAAATAAAAAGCTTCAATAAGTATAGCAAGCAGACAGCCCTCAGAATGGGAGAAAATATTTGCAGGTTATGCCTCTGACAAAGGTTTAATAACCAGAATACACAGAGAACTCCAACATATTAGCAAGAAAAGAACAAGTGAACCCATCTCAGGATGGGCAAAGGACTTGAAGAGAAACCTCTCCAAAGAAGACAGGCACACGGCCTATAGACACATGAAAAAATGCTCACCATCCTTAATCATCATAGAGATGCAAATGAAAACTACTTTGAGATATCACCTAATTCCAGTTAAGATTAGCCCACATGACAAAAATCCCCAAACCATAGATTTTGGCATGGATGTGGAGAAAATGGAACACTTCTACACTGCTGGTGGGCATGCACACTAATATGTTCCTTTTGGAAGGATGTTTGGAAAGTACTTAGAGATCTAAAAATAGACCTTCCATTCGACCCTATAATTCCTTTACTAGGTATATACCCAGAAGAACAAAAATCACTTTATAACAAAGACATCTGTACCAGAATGTTTACATTATGAATGCAGCCCAATTCATAATTGTTAAGTCATGGAAGAAGCCCAAGTGCCCATCAACCCACGAATGGATTAATAAACTGTGGTACATGTATACCATGGAATACTATGTAGCCTTAAAGAAAGATGGAGACTTTAGCTCTTTCATGTTCACATGGATGGAGCTGGAATATATTCTTCTTAGCAAAGTATCTCAAGAATGAAAGAAAAAGTATCCAATGTACTCAGCCCTACTATGAAACTAATTTAAAGGTTTCATATGAAGGCTATAACCCAACTATAGCACAAAAATATGGGAAGGGAGGGGAGAGGGGAGGTTGGGGTGAAGGGAGGGTAATTGGTGGGGCCAAACCTGTGATGCATCTTAGAAGGGTACAGGCAAAGCTTAGTAAATGCAGAATACAAATGTCTTCATACAATAACTAAGAAAATGCCATGAAGGGTATGTTAAACAGTTTGATGAAAACATTTCAATTGTATACGACATTAGCTCATTGTACCCCTTGATTGCACTAATGTACGCAGCTATGATTTAATAAAAAATAAATACAAATAAATAAATATCTTGTTCCATATCAAAGTCTCCACTTAATAATTTCTACATTTATGTTAGTAGGGACTCATTATTTTCCATTTTATTCAATAGGTTGAATAAATGCACATACTAAATTATTCTACGTTTGGTCAGTAAGAGCCTCTTTCAGCCAGCTTCTAGGTCCTTTGACATGTCTTTATCATTCTTTGAGCACTTTCTTACTTTGTGGCACAAAAAGACATTTAAAGCTCATTTTGTATTTTCATAGCTCCAGCCCCCAAGTCAGCCTCTGCCCAAAGCAGCCTTAGTTCCCTTATGTGAAGAAAGACAGTAAGAAGTCAAGATCTAATAGACAGAGCTCAAGAATATGTGAACACGTGCACACACAGTCACATACATCGCATCTGTCTCTTTGTCTATCATAGATAGATAGATAGATAGATAGATAGATAGATAGATAGATAGATAGCCATGTTTTCTAGATAACTCCAATTCTATTCCTACACTACAAGGCTCGGTCTAGCTTTTCTCTCTTTCTATACACATTTCATCTACTTTCTCTGAAAGTGAGAAATTTGGCTTCAATTATTTTTAATGTATTTATTGATTTTCTCAATTTCCCTGTCTGTTCTTTATTTACTGTCCCCTACACAGTGCAAATAACCTCCTCAACCCACTTGAATTTCAACATCTTTCTCCTGGAATCTCCCAGCCTATCGCTTCCTCCACCACCTGGCCATGTAGGTGCCCTTATCTTCACTTATTTGAACCCCAATGTCCTATAACATGTGATCCCTGTGTGGATACCATCTCAGACTTTGGAACTCCAGACCCAACACTGTATCAGTACTCCCGTGCATCTTCAGCTGTGGCGCCCCCATCCACCTTGTTCAGGCTCCAACACTGTGTGCCCATAATTTCCACCCTGAGATGCTGTCCTCATCTGATGCCCCAGATTGGCCAACTCCTTCACGGACATCCTTCTGACTCAGCCAAGGTTCAATACTTGATTCTGAGCCATCATTCCTCACGACTCTGCTTTGCTCACACTGCTCATTCTCAGACACCCCATGGTGGGGTTTCTCACTTGCATAGGTTCCCTCGGTCCCATTCAGGCTCATAACACCCACTGTACATGGCTGTATATGATTTGTGCTCCTGGACATATTGGTCATCGGTACCCTTCTCTGGACCATTGTAGGTGAATCCTCCTTCAAGACATATGAATCCTTTGCTCAGCCTCACCTTGTAGCATTCAGTCAGTACTGTTAAGAAAGGGAAGGAGAGAAAAGGAAAGGAGAAGAAGAGGAAGAAGAGAGAGACAGTTTTCACTAAAAATGTTCTGAGGCTAGATAAAATCCCACAGAAGAAGGCAATCTGAAAAATTACATTATACAACAACCAAATTGAGTTCACAAAACTGTCCAGGCCAATAACATAAAATGAAACTGAAAAGCACCATGATTTAATGGAGGAAACCCCCTAATATTAAAAAAAAGAGAGAGAGAGAAATCATACTTGCTACTTGCAATTGAACTTTTAAGAGATTTTATAGTTTTTAAAATAACACTTACAAAGCTCTTCAAAATAGTGAATATTAAATATTGACCATCTTTATTTTCCAAAGTATGTGTTATAATGATTTTAACAAAAAATAAGGACACTTTTGGAATGCTTGCATCTTTTTCCAAAGGAAATCTTTGAGGAAAATAAATGGTAGCTTGATTAAAAAAACAAAAACTAAATCATTTGGGTACTATGTGGAGGAAAATGCCAACATCTAATATTTTTATTGCCAATAAAATGAAATTTCATTTTTAAAATTAGAATTTTTCTCCCTATTTCCATCCATGTAAAAACCATGTGCTTTGTGTTTGTACAAAACCATTAAGAAGGGTAAAAGTGTCATTTCCAAATGTCTCAACAGTTCCAAACACAAGCATAACAAGGTGTATTTAAGAAAAGAACTTCTTCCCAGCTACTTGGGAGGCTGAGGCAAGAAAATTGCTTAAGCCCAAGAGTCTGAGGTTGCTTGAGCTATGCAGTCATAGCACTTTATCCGGGGCAACAAAGTGCAACTTATTTTCAAAAAAAAAAAAAAACGAAACAGAAAAAAAAGAAAAGAATTTCTACCTGTATTCCAGAATTTTCTCTCATTTAACATAAAAATGAAGATTTGGAAAATCCTACCACCTCATGATAATCAGGGGCAAGGTATGAAAGTGAAGACAGGAGAAAAATCAAAGTTTGAAATTTATTATTAGCATAGAAAAGAGTTATAGATTTTATTTGGAAAATTCTTATTAGTAATTAAAGTCATATTCTTTAGGTCTTTTAAGTTCAGAAATTGAAAAAATTTCTTCTTCTTTTTTTTTTTTCTTTGAGACAGAGCCTCAAGCTGTCACCCTGGATAGAGTGCCATTGTATTGCAGCTCACAGCAATCTCCAGTTCCTGGGCTCAAGCGAGTCTGCCCCCACCTCCCAAGTAGCTGTGACCACAGGTGCCCACCACAATGCCCGGCCATTTTTTGATTGCAGCCGTCATTGTTGTTTGGTGGGCCCAGGCTGGATTCGAACCCGCCAGCTCAGGTGTACATGGCTGGCGCCTTAGCCGCTTGAGCCACAGGCACCGAGCCAAAAAAACTTCTTATACAAAGAATATTAACATAAATTTCACAAGATTCCTATGTCAGGTCTATGTAAGCAACATGAAGTGGAGGATGTGAGAAGTGATTTGAATAACTTAATTTAAAATATTTCTGCCTCAGTTCTTTAGTATTTATTTAGAATACATTCAGGATCTTGGATAATTAGTTTAATCATCTTCTTCATTTTGCTAGCATTAGGAATAATTCTGTTTTTCCAGATAAACCTTAAGACCCTTACAAAACATGCAGGTGCCTCAGAGCTTACAGGCAAAATTCCCCATGGCAGAAAGTGGGCAAGTCTTTCTTTTAGATGCTGATAAAATCATACACTCAGCAAACTGCCATAATACTCCTTATGGTATTAGCTCAGCGATGTCAAGTTTTAACACAATATCAGAGACAGGGATGATGATTTAAGGTAGCAGGTTGTCTTCAAATAAGCTAGAAAGAAGGCTAAGATGGCAATGCTTATGTGAGGGATACAGGAAGGTCATGCTCTCAGGAGACATCTACAAGGAAAAGAAGGAAGCAAGATAAGGAAGGGGGGAAGCTAAGCAGGAATGTGGTTTCAGGTTTGTCTCACCCTGATCCTGAGAGGAGCTCTAGTCAGTAATCTGCATTCCACAATTTGTTCTACTTCAAAGCAAGCAGGCAGAGGATTGTGTCCCTGTAGCATTTAACTGTTGCCTCTGGGATGTCCTTGGTGTGGAGCTGTAACTCTCAGGTGTCTCTGCTCCCATCATCCAAAGGCAAATCGTAGAGAGGGTTTCAAGTGTGACCCATCAGAGAAAACATCACAGACACTGGTAAAAACGACCCTTGGCACCCCAATGGGGCATTAATAGAACACACTGTAGTCCTTCCTTTGTGTTTCTCAGTTCCCCTATGTCTCACTCCAGTTTATCACAGCTAAATAAGCTCCAGTTTAATCCTTCCAGTTATCTGAGAAAACTTCCAAGAAGAGCATGTGTGGAATGGGTTATAGGCCCCCCTGCTACAATTGGTATAGGGACTATCACAGATTTTCATCATCCCATTCTTGACTTCTTTACCCACAGCTGCTGGTAACTTGCCTGAGAGAAGGGAAGTCTTAACATAATATCAGGGAGCGGGACAACAATTTGGGTAGAAGATTGTCTTAGGACAACCTAGAAAAAGAGGCTGAGATGAGGATCCTTATGCAGGAGAAATCTGTAGAAGATCCTCCCACTTGAGGGTCTTGTGCCTCTGATGATCACACCCCTATCATATCATGATCATGGTGGTTGACCAAATTAAAACAGAGCCTAAGAGTACCAAAACATGGCCCAAGACCCGACAAACCTCTTCTCATATTCCTACCTGTCCCATGATGCAGCGGCAATCCTATCTCCAATTGATAACCAGGGGTAAGTTCCCCTGCCAGTGTGGGAACTCCTTTCTATCCCTAATGATCTTTTGGCACAAGAATGACCACATGGAAGCCAAAGCTTTACATTCAGTGTGACTCTTCCTGTATCCCCCTAGTGAAAGAATTTCCCCTCCAAAAACCAGATGATAAAATTTCTCAAGTCGATCACCAGGAATGATGGTGAGTGGGGTCATTCTTACTTCTGCTCCTTGAGCAGATAGTCTAGCTATTAGGGATAGGAAACCAGTGAAATAGCCATTGATTGAAATTCTATACTGCAACCTAAATGATAGCTCCTCTTCAAATAATGTATCTTCATTCTGGTGTCTCCACTGTGTCTTTAAGAGGTCATTCTACTGCTTTGTCCTACCAGCAGCTCCTGGATGGTGGATGTGTGGCATGACCAGCAGATTCTGTGGCTATGTCCCATAAAGTAAGTCTCTTGATCCAAAATAATATTATGCAGGAGCCTCAGTCAGTGAATCAGACAGCGAGGCTGGCTGAGACACTGTGGGCTATAAAGGCAAAGCTACCCCTGGAAGACACATGGGTTCTGATCAGGATGAATGATGGCTCCTTCCAGGATGGAGAGGTCCATTGTAGAATGTATTGAATTGAATGTATTGCTGCAGGTATTGCCTCAGGAAGGAGACAAATTGTTAGGCTCACCCCTGTAACTGGAGAAAGTTACAGGGTGAGCTGTTACCAGTAGCACCTGCAGCATCCAGTAAGAGGGATTTCCGAGCATCTGGGCTGTTTAGTCCATCCTTTACATCATCCCAGGAAGGAGAGAAATGATATTCTCAGATGGCTTCTAAGGCCAGCCTGGTAAAGTAATTGAGTGAAGTGCGCCAAGTGGTAGCTGTGGCCAATTGGAGCTGACGCCCAGACTAAAACGGAAGTACCAATTTATTATTGCCAGCATTGTCAGATCATATGATTTCTCATGAGAATCTGATGATCCAGATTTATTTCCATGCAAAATCTCTCAATTTTTAAAATTCTGACCGTTATATCATCAGTTTTTCTAACAGGAAACAGATGAAATTCCCAAATTGGGATTAAATGGAGGAGGGAGGATGGTGGAGAATCTATCTGCAGGAGTAAATAGGCGATATCCAGCACAGTGACCAGTTCAGAGTTTCCAAGCACACACTGGGCCAATAGTGCACAGGCATTAAGTTAGTCTGCTTGGGCCACCATGACAAAATGGTAGCTACCATGGAATTGGTAGCTTAAATAACAGAAGCTTATTTTCCCACAGTTATGAAGGCTGGAAGTTCAAATCAGGGAACTAGCAAGGTCAGTTTCTGGTGAGAGCACTTTTCCCAGCTTTCAGAAGGCTGCCATATTGCTCTTTCTTCTTATGGTCTTCATTTAGTTCCTGAAAGAGAGAGAAAGAAAGGGGGGGAGCTTTCTGGCATCTCTTCCTATACGGACACTAATCCCATCAGATCAGGGCCTCACCCTTATGACTTAATTTCATCTTCCTTAAGTCTCCATCTCCAAATACAGTCACAATGCAGGTAATACCTTCAACATGTGAATTCTGGGAGGACACACACATTCAGCCCATAACAGGCATTGAATAAAAATACCTAGATAAAGCAAGACGAATGCAAAATATCCTACAGCTAGCAGTAAAACACTGACATTTAACCTCGGATCGAAACAGCAAGGAACTGCCTACATATAAGGTTGGGCCTATACAAATATGCTGCATCAGTTAGATGAATTTAGATCACAGGGTTTGATTTACTGTTTAATTGATTACCCTAAGTTTTCACCTGTAAAAAGAAATAATGAGAAATCTGGGAAAATTATAGAACTGGAAAATATGTTGCTGAGCTTTTCACTTGAGATGAATTGTCTGGTTCAACAAGTATTGACCTGGTAATTTTCTTGTTCTTTTTGACTACAAACCAAGCTCTTCATTCAAAAGCAGTATGCAGAGGAATGGAAAACCAAAACCAATGTAGAAGGGAGAATAGAAATCAGGCATGCAGTCACTGTCAGTGTCAGTTAAATTCAGATGTCTGAGTAGCTGATGTATTTTAAAGAGAAAGCAAAAAGGGGCCAGTGAGCTTAAGTTTTCTTTTCCTCCATCAACCAAAGGCAATAATTATATATCTATATTAATATCAGAATATGCTTCACAAACAATTCTAGTATCGCCTGGGAAGTTCACATAAATGCAAATCCTGGGCCCTACTTCAGACTCATTGAACCAGAAACTCTGAAGACAGAGTACAAAAATCTATGTTACAAAGCCATCCAGGAGATTCTGTGCACACTACAGTTTGAGAAACACTGCTCTATCTTAACAAATTGATAGAAAGAGAAGAACCCAGGAGGACAAGGGGAAGAAACTGACCTTTTGCTGAACTTCTACGATGTCCCAGGCACCTTGTCAGGATACCCAGGAGACCCATCTTTGTATGAACCCAAGTCTGTCCAACTCCAAAGACCATGTGTTCAATCCATTTAGTCAAATCCCCTCCTTAAAATACTAAATATAAAATGTCCAATTTCAATCAAAAGTTTAGTTTATTTCTCAAACAAGAAGCAGTAAAATCAATCAAAGTATGCACCTAAACTATCAACACAGTTTTGCATGTTTAAAGGTAGCTTGTTTATGCCAGCAGTGAAGAAGCCTGGAGAGCAAGTATGATGAAATCTCAAAAGACATTTTCTACATATCACTGAAAATTGAATATTTTTTCTTGCAAGAAGTGGTCCAAAACCTGGAGGAAGTGGCAATCATTGGGTGCAAGTTCTGGTGAATATGTTGGAATACAGAGACTTTCCAAGTTCAGCGTCTATAGTTTCAACAGTGTCTTTTATATGACAAAGGATCAGGTATTGTCTTGCAAGAGAATTGGTCTGTCTCTATTGACCAATCTCAGCTGCTTAATTACAAGCATCTTCATTTCATCCAGTTGGTTGCAGTAAACATCCACTTTAATCAACTGACCAAGTTACATGAAACTGTAGTGGATAATACCATCATTAGACCACTAAACAAGACACTATAGCTGTTTTTTTTTGATAAATATTTACTTTTGGACTGTGTTTTAGCTCTTCATTTTTATCCAACTATTATGCCAAATACTTGCAATTCCTCTACTAGGAGTATATCCAAAAGATCAACATCAAAAAAGATGTTTGCACCAGATTATTCATTGCAGCTCAATTCATAATGACCAAGTCATGGAAGAAGCCCAAGTGCCCATCAACCCATGAATGGATTAATAAATTGTGGTACATATATATCGTGAAATAGTATGTAGCCTTAAAAAAAGATGGAGGCTTTACCTCTTTTATGTTTACATGGAGGGACCTGGAACATATTCTCCTGAGTAAAGTATCTCAAGAATGGAGGAAATAATATCCGATGTACTCAGTACTTCTATGAAACCTACTTATATTTACTCATACTTTCTTATGAAAGATAGAACCAACTATAGCCCAGGATGAAGGAGAGAAATGGAGTGGGAAGGGAGGGGAGGTTTGATAGAGGGAGGGTAAAGGCAGGACTACACCTGTGGAGCATATTGTAAGAGTACAAGTCAAATCTGTAAAGTGTAGAACATAAATGTCTTAACAATAATCAAGTAAATGAAGCAAAAGCTATGTTGATTGGTTTGAAGTAATCATGTCAGATTGTGTAAAAAAATCAACACATTGTACCCCACATATGCATAAATGTATTCATGTTCTATGTGTATTTGACTTAATAATTAAAAAAAAAAAAGAATCCATCATGCCTAACAATACAGTGTAGAGATCACTTTTATGACAGGAAAGAAAGGCAACCCTCAACTCTATCCGTTTTCTGATGTTCGTGCTCATTTAATTCATGCAGAATCCATCTGTTCAGCTTTTGTACCTTGATGATTTGCTTCAAATGGTCCAATATTGTTGGAATAGTAATATCAAGCCTTGCTGCTAATTCCTGTGTAGGTAGAGATGGATTCACTTGCATTATAGCTTTCAGCCCATCATTATCCACTTTGGTGTCACGTCATTTTCAAGATTAAATTCACCAGAATGGAACTCTCACACCATACACATACTGTGCGTTCATTAGCCACACCCCTCTCAGATACTTTCTTTGTATTTTGAGCTGTGTTGCATTAGTTCCACAATGGAACTCAAGTTAGAAAACAATATGAATTTTTGACTTATCCTTGGTTTCCCCCCAATTTTAAAAGACATTCACAAGCCAAAATGTACATTTGAAAGGATGGGTAGGTACATTCACAATAAAAATAAAACAAGAAGTGTCAAAGTGAAATGTCAGAGTTATCAACAGTCAAATTTAGTATTTAAAGAAATCAGACATTTCAGATTTAATAACCAAATATGTATTCAGTATCTCTATTGGACCAAGTACTTCATATATGTTATTGTATTGAATCTTTACAAGGATATTGAGAGGTAGCCTATATTATTTCTATTTTATAGATGAAGATAAATCAGACTTATAGGAGTTAAGTCACTTTCTCACGTGGCATAGACACAGTAAGTGGCATAGCTGAAATTTGCACTCAATTTGACACCAAGCCCATGCTCTCACCTTCCTCCCCAGCTCAAGCTGTTTTCTTAATTTTTTTTTTTTTTTTGCAGTTTTTGACTGTGGCTGGGTTTGAGCCTGCCACCTCCGGCATATGGGGCTGGCGCCCTAACTCCTTTGAGCCACAGGTGCCGCCCTGTTTTCTTAATTTTTTAATTCTTCTACCTCTGGATGCCTTTGCCTACCTACTGCTAATCTGTTTTCCATATCACAGGATCTGACCTTTCTCAACTGCTATACTTCATCTGAACCACAGAACACAGGGAATGATTTGAGTGACTACTTTCCCAATTCTCCCACGGACACTGCTTAACTTGTTCTAGGATAGGAGCATGGTGGGGTACACACAGTGGAAGCCTTGGGCATTAGGGCTCTCTTCTTTACAGAACCCCCCACAAAGAAGGCCTAGAAGACATGGAAAACCTTCTTGTTAACCCATCTGGCAATTCACTTTACTCTCCTCTTTCCAAATTCCTCCTTAAATATTTTCCCATAGTCATTAAATTTGCCAAGAGGAAGCAGAGTGTAACTGTGAACAGGCTGAGCTGGAGGCAGGAGTTTTAAACCAAGCACCTGTGCTAGGTCTATGTGCCTCATTTGATAACCCATTTTCAGTCCTTGCTTCTTTTCCTCACAGGGAAATTGTGGATTAATGAGGATGTAAGGCCTCTGTGTCCAGCCCTAGCATCCTACCGTTAATGAAAGGAAATTAGGCAGTGTTGTCAAAATCTTCTTCATTACAGGGAGGACAAAAGAAACTGGAGAAGGGAATATACATGTCTCATTATTTGTGTATGTACATATGAGACTTTTGAATATTACTACATGGGATTTTCTTCTTACAGTCACAATTATTTCCTTGGGTATGTTTTTAAAAGGATTCACAAGAGTATTTTCATTTAGGATTCACATTAGCATAAAGGTAAGGATTATGGTTATCCCAGCAGTTCTTTGTTTTATTTCTTTTTTGAGACAGAGTCTCACTGTGTCACCCTCAGGAGAATGCTATGGCATCATAGTTCACAGCAACCTCAAACTCTTGGGCTTAAGCGATTCTCTTATCTCAGCCTCCCGAGTAACTGGGACTACAGGAGCCCATCACAATGTCCAGCTATTTTTTGATTGTAGTTGTCATTGTTGTTTGACAGGCCCAGGCTAGATTCAAGCCCACCAGATCTGTTGTATGTGGCTGGCACACTAGCCTCTGAGCTACAGGTGCCGAGGCATCTCAGCAGTTCTTTAAGAAATCTTTATGATATTCTGAATCTAACCTATCTGTGGAACTTGATTTGATTCAGTTCAATTCAATTCAACCAATTTTATTGTGCAGTATTTTGCTATGTGCACACCTAGTAAACACTACATTAACGAGAAAGCAAGCTAGAAATTCTTTTCTAGTGGAAAAGGTTAGTGCCATGAGAGACTAGGTCTGCTGATTAATGCTTTTAGAGGTTATGGTGTTATGTTTCTTAGTGTGAAATTTCATTTTGGAGGAGTAGAGTCTTATCTTACCCTACATGATATAGAGCTTTTCATATCTCTAATGCCTTAAATTAGTAAATGTTTTGGGTTGTCATTTTAAAAATATTTCTTCCAGAAAGAGAATAGTAAAAGCTATTTACTATTATAATCATCCATCATCTATCAGCTTATATACATCCATCAATAAAAAAGTCTTTATAAAGAAACTCTAAAAGCAAAAAAATAAAAATCTCAAAGGGAATTAACACAACAGTTCCATATTTCTGTATAAAATTAGATTAGTCAAAAGAAGATTTAGAGAATATTCCATATCTCTATCAACTGGATTGTTTTCTCAGTTCACCAAAGGATTTAAATGACCAAAGGGAGGAGCAGAGAACAAAGAATTCCTAACACTTAACTGCCTACAGCTGCTATCTTAGCACCCCATCAATAAAGATTTACAAACAGTACATTCTTTGTTTCATGCTGAGGCCTCTTCATATACAGAAAAGAGGCTGGAATTCAACATGGTTACTTTCAGCCTTGGACAATTGTGATCAAACTTAGAGTTTATGGAAAATAAAGAATGAGAAAGTAGCAGTAGGAGAAAAAAATTGGTAATGAGAATTAAATAGAGTGATCTCTTAAAACCATCATATGACTGACCAACCATAATATTTACATGCTAATAGATACTTCTGCTAAGGCATTTAATGTGTAGAGATACTAGGGCAATAAAAGTATGAAGTTTTTTTGCCAGTGTTGCAAATGTACAAATTTGCCAAAATTGTCTAAAACCCTCGTAAATAAAATTAATGTTCCTTCTCTTTTGAAGAATTGGGAGCCAACAAACTACAAGACATGATTCAGTAACTGTGAGTGTGAGACCACAAGGCAAGACTACTAAGTATACAGATATCATATGTTATGGAGTGCTCTACTGTGATTACGTACAGTCAACAACAAAGTGTATCTGGGATGTTGAAAATTAAATAGAATCATAATTGGGCTAAATTAAACAGAGACATAAAGAGACCTGTTAACATTCATTTACCAGTTTTAGTTATTATTATTTATCTATTGCATAATTTTGACATGTATTCTTTCATTCATTGATTGATCCATCCAAATAATGTTTGTTGCCTACTTGCCATGTGCCAAGCCCACCATGCAAGGCAATGGGAAGACAAGTAATAGTAAAGTTAAGATCCCTGACCTTTGTATCTCGGTGAGGGAAACAACAACTAAGTCCAATCTAATGAGTTTTTAAAAATTTTGTTTACATAAATCACTTGTACAATTCTTGAGTGATAGTTACATCATGGTTATGTCAATCAGAGAGTGTTCCCTGTACCTGTTAGGTAGGTTTTCGACCACCCCTTCTTATCCCTTCCACTGTTTGATTTCCTTTAAGTTTTATTTCTTTCTAAGCACATGTTTGCGCCTCAATTCCTCTTGAATAATGAGTACATGTATTAAACTAATAACTTTAAAAACTAAGACTCAAAAGATAGTCAGCCATACAGCACCTTCTAGGAAACCAGTAAATAATTACTGATAAGAGGCTGGTGTGACTGGTGTTAGGTGAGGCAGAGAGGCATAGGGAGAGAAGCCAGATGATGGGGAACTTGGTGTGACATAGGAAAAGTTCAGAATTTAATGTGATGGAAAGTCATTGAAAGGTCTTTAATCAAGAGAGAAACATGATATCATCTTTGTGAAATTCTTTTTATTTTTGTTTTAATTTGATCTCTCACTATATTGCCCAAGCAGGTCTCAAATTCTTGGGCTCAAGAAATCCTCCCACCTCAGTCTCCCAAGGAGCTGGGACTATAGGCAGGTGCCTCTGCACCTAGCTAAGATAATCTTTGTTTAAAAATAATTACTTCTACAGTTTGAATGTGTTCCCCAGAGTCCACATATCAAAAACTTGATACCAGGGTGGTGATAGTGGGAGGTAGGGCCTGAGAGGAGGTGTTTGGGTCATGGAGATACCATGAGTAGATTAACGGCATTATCACAAGAGTGGGTTCATTATCACAGAAGTGGGTTTCTTATAAAAGGGAAAATGTGGCCCCCACTTGCCCTCTCACCCTCTCTTTGCCCTCAATTTCCACCATAAGAAGATGCAGCAAGAAGGTTCATACCAGATGCCGGCTCCTTGATTTTAGACTTCCTCGCCTCTAGAACTATGAGAAAATAAATTTCAGTTCTTTGAAAATTAACTAGTCTTTTCTGTTATAACAGCACAAAAATGGGCTAAATAATCACTCTGGCAACTATGTGGAGAATGGATTTGATAGGACCTTCAACTGAAGGAATAAAGATACAGATTAGGTGACTATTTTAGTAATCCAGTTAGCAAATGAACAAAGGTGTATTTTTCAGGTAGAAATATCAACATTGTCTTAGGATTATTCCCAGATTTCTGACATTAGTAATAAGATAAAAAATTATGGTACCATTTTCTGAGGTAGAGACTACTGGGTCTAGTTTAGGTTATGGGGAATGGGCGTGGGTATAAGGGAAAATATTAAAAGTTCCATTTTGGATGAGTTATCCAACTGGAGGCAACAATAGGCAGTTAGTTATTCAAGTTTGAGGCTTGGAATCAAAGTCTGTACTACAGATATAAATCTAGAAATTTTCAGTAGATAGATTATATTTAAATTCATGTGAATAGAAAAGATGACCTAAGAAAAGTGAAAATGTAACAAAGAGGGAAGAGGGATTAGGAAGGAGCCTTAATAAATTCCAACATTTGTAGGCTGAGAGAAAGAAGAGGAGCCAGCACATTAGACGAGGCAGGAGAGATAGGAGAAAATAGAAAGAACAGTAAGATTTGTGAAGAAGATTTATAGGAAGAGGGGTGTTCACTAGTTAATATTAAACATGCTAAAAATTCTAGTAGCAGACACAGTACTGACTAGGCCAAATCAAAAACTTAAGCTTTTCCTCCCAATTTATTCGTTATTTATAATCAATATTAATGTTAATAACTTTTCCTGCTTATATAGACTAAATAAATCACCTGTGTTATCATCATACTGACCTACATTCTTCCTAACTCACACAGATTCTGGACCTTGCAATAAGAAGGATTCTGTTGCCTTCTGCAGACTGATCAAAATTCAAGTTCTCTGCCCCACTCATGTCCCCTGCCAGCCAACCTGTTTCTTGTTTCAGCCATACCCCTATGTTTCTAGAACTTGAACCTTATTGTGGTAGATTACATGAAGAGGAAGAGGCCAACTTTTGCTAGCTGAAGAGACCTGGGGAGCTGAGGATCACAGTAAGGTTGGTGGCACAGAGTGTAGACAAGGGGCACATCACTCAGGTGGACCCTATATCCTGAGCTCCTTAGGGCACTGGGATGGAAGAGAGGAGACAGGAAGAAAGGAAAGGGGCTGGCTTAGTTTCTTCAGAATATTTAATGTAGGGCTTATCTTCTTGAGTCAACAAAAACTAAAGGTTAGTAACAGAACATCACAGGCTGTGGGTGAAAATCAGTTAAACAACAACCTACAAGAAAAATAGCAAATACAAATGTTGCCAAGGAACAGCAGGAGACACCACTTTAGGGAATATTTCTGCCTGGAAATTGTTCTTTCTCCATCATGGATTAGAGGGTTCTGTAAAATTCCTCCTTGCACATGGGAAGAGATAAAGAAAGCATTTTTATAGATGAGAAAAATGTGATGTCTTCAGCTTTTGCAAGGACATGTGAAAGAACAAATGGGTTGGGAGGGGAATTAGTACTTATGGAAACATAGTTGATGAAAACTATGTGTTTATGTCTGAAACAGACACAATTCATGTCTGTAACATGTCTACTGTCAGACAGGAAAGTGATTATTCTTCCATGGATTAGCACTGGGTACAGAAGAAACCAACAGAAGACAGAGAATTGGAGTGACCTTGGAAGAAGATGGTCTGAATGGGGCTGAGCACAGCCACACTGCCTTGAGCACACCTTACTAAGTGTTTCATCAGTACCTCAGAGAGGAGAGACAGACCCTGAACTCCAGAAATGTTGAGGAAAGAGCTACAAAACAGTAAGTTACTAGAACATCAGGAATGATGAAGGAGGGCAGAGAAGTAGAACGGGCAGGCTAAAATGCACATGACAATCTTCAGAACTGGCTTCACGATTTCACTTCTTCAGTAGTATTAAATACTGTTGTTTTGTACATTACTTCTAGTTCCAACTCTTTGGATATGTAAAACTTCCAAATTTGGTGTAATATCCCCCACATTTTTCCTTTTCTCTCTTCCAATCTGTCCCTCAAACCTTCCAAGATTAAGGAATCCTAAAGGAACTATGTGATTGAATATTTGACTTGGGGGGAAATAATCATAATTCATTACTGCAATTAGATGTCTATAATTGAGGCAATCGTGTTAATGACACAACTTATTGACACCAATGAGCTGGTTGAAGCCCTTTCTTTCCAAGCCCCTTTTTTCACAGCCACAATTATGGCTGGGCAATGGATAGGAGATCCATGCCCTGGCAGTTGAGGGTGTCCTCTTTGATGGCCTTTGTAAATAGACTTTGCCTCTGGATCATTATTTGGTTAGGATATTAGAAGTATTAAGCTACCCATAGGATTCTTTCTTAATATTATTCCTTGAAACAGGAATCAGAAACACACATACAGGAGAATGAGGATACTCTGTGGTCTAAGGCTAAAATGTGATAACCTGAGTGAATGAACAAAAGCAAAACCCTCCCATTATGTTCCTAGCTCCAGAGAAAGGAAGTGGCTGCCATGTGTACACTGGAAGCTGGATCAGCACACTGCTGAACATAATGATGTGTTGGCACGAGATCATGTACTTAACAAAAGAAAGCTTTTCTTGAATAAAAAGTGGAGAGTGACATCAACTATTTGGGTTATCTCGCTACATTACTTCAAGTTCAGCATTTTTTCTGAAATCTTTTCCAAATCCTTTTGAATTAATTTTTATTATGTTTACAAATTGCCCTAACAATAAGCCAGTTTAGTAAAACAATTTAATCAGGCTATTAGGACAAAAGCAAACAAATAAAAACATGCTAATCTTTTTGTTAGCTATATACTTTTGTTGACATTCCTCTTTGTTTTAGAAGACTGTTAGTAATTGATAACTTAGATTAGTCTAAGTCTACACTGAATGAAGGGAAAGAGAATGAAAAATTTCTTATGAAGTTAAGCAATGCTAATACTTTAATTGTGTGTCCATACTATCTAAATGCATTAACCTTGGACTAGCTTTGTACCATATTTTGTTGATATCTAGAAGTATGTATGTGTATCTCTGTCCATCTATCTATCCATCCATTTATCTCTAATATCTATATGTTTTGAGTTGAGGTTCTTAGGTTCTTTCCATATTTGCCAAAAGTATCAAAAAATGCCCTAAAAGTGGATAATTTTTTTATATAAGTATTTTGTTTTGGGTTTTTCTCAAAAAGCATGTAGGTGGAGAATCTGGCATTATCTTAAATGAATCATATCTTTAGAATCAACACTGGCTTGAGATAAAAATGACTTTGGGGGATTATTCTCATTTTTACATGTTGAACCTAGAAGCTTCAGGCTGGTTTTCAACTTAGTCACTCACTCATTAAGCTGTACTTTTCCCCACAGGGTGTGAGGAGGTGGTAGGTCTAGGGACCATAAATGTCTCTAAACCATCACCCCCACCTAACTCTAGGGAATAGATTGAGTTTTCTGGAATAGAGAGAGAACCAGATCACAGATTGAACACAAGATCAATCATTGTGTTTCTGCTATTCTTTCCAGAAGCTTGAACAATAAACTATAGGAAAAATGGACATAAATAACTTTTGTTTTGACACAGTTATATAGTCTGCTGCTAAATGTTCTACCCTTATTCCCATAGTTAAGTCCATTTGTTCACTCTTTCCACAATGAGGGAATTTCTAAAAGTGGGATGAAATTATGTACACCTTTAGGTTTTGGTTGAGAAGTTTACAGTCTTTGGAACGAGTAAAAATTTGAACTGCAGATAATATGCAACAGGCCTATATTCTATGTTATGACACTTTAGGATGATTGTTTATGGGCTGAATCATGTCCCTCCAAAGTTTATGTATTAAATCCTTAACTCCTAGTGCCTCAAAATGTAACTATATTTGGAGACAGGACTATTCAAGTGGTAATTAAGGCTAAAGGAGCCTTATTGTCATTTGACAATATGATTTGTGTCCTTATAAGAAGAGGATATTATTTAGACACCCACCAGAAACACCAGGGATGCATAGAAAAGACCATGTGAGGACACAGTGAAGTGGTGGGCATCTGCTAGCCAAGGAGGGAGGCAGGCCTTAGGGGAGTTAAAACTGCCAACACCTTGACCTATATTTCCAGCCTTCAGAACAATGAGAAAATATTTCTGCTATTTAAGACACTCTGTCTGTGGGATTTTGTTATGGCAGTTTCATCATTGTGTGAACATTATAGAGCAACCCTTACATAAACCTAGATGGTATAGCCAAATGCATACCAAGGCTATGGTCTAGCCTATTGCTTCTGGGCTACACACCTATACAACATGTTTATAACTGAATTAATTATAATAGGAATGTAAATACTTGTGTATCTAAATATATCAAAACATAAAAAGGTACAGTAATATAGTTTTATGCTATATTTATATTTATACTGTATTTAAACAATGGTAGACCTATGTAAGTAGATCCATTATAATCTTATGGGATCACTGTTCTATTTGTAGTACATCACTGACTTAATTGTCCTTATACAGTGTATGATTTATGCAAATCTGAGTATAACTTCCAATACTACCATAGTCATGGGGAAGTTGTTTAAACCTTTTAAACACCTGCTTCCTCATTTGTAAGCTGGGGATGATAATAACTACCTATCAGATTATCTTGAGCATTAAATGTATCTATGAAAACTGTATGATGTAAAGTAGGTAATCAAAAAAATATTTCAGTGGGAACTGAGCAAGATTGTTGACCAGAAGGATCATTCAGCTAAGCTCTCCTAGAAAAAGTGGGGAAAAAGAGAGAATATAGCCATACCTGGCACAGGGAACTTATCCACAGTTTTAGCTCAGGGATCACTACAAGGAGATGGTGGGTTAGATACAGTGTATAATCTGGAGTGGTGGAAATCTGATGAATTAGGTAAGTGATTGCAACAGGCTGGGATAGGCTAACCCCTCACAGAGGTCCTGGACAGGAGGAAGCCTTCCAAAGTTCTCAGTTGCTGGGGGAAGCTGCATATAGAATCAGAAGCTTGGAAGAGTGGGTGGACTCAATCTGTATGCAGCAGTAAGATTTGAATGGCAGTTGGAGTGGATTTGCCATAGGTTTTGCTGCTGCCATAACAATAACATGGTTTTGCTGCTGCCATAACAATAACATGGCTGGTTTTGAGGCAGCCATAACTGAGAAAGTCTCCATGGCCAGGGGGCTGCCATTGCAGGAAAGTCATGAGAAGGTCTTAGCAGGGGTCTAAAGCACAACTGTCTTAACTTTGCCTGTCAAGTTCAGAACTCCACTCTTGGGACAGGCTGAGGGACTCCCTCACCCCACAGGAACTGGAGTAAGGGGCACTGTAAGACCTACCCCTGAAGGGTTCTTGTGAGCTTTAAGATCCTAACTCTGCAGGATCTAAATGCTGAGGAAACAATCAGGCAATCACCAAAGACAACTAAGTTTGGAATAGGGCTATAGCTCTTGCTGGCTGTCCTCTCTGTCTCCTGAAAAAAACCACAGCACAACCTGTTGTCCTGAAGACATATTCGAACATACTGTCATCAAGAGCAAGGACTTATGTTTGAAACAAAGGAGGCAGTGAGAAGGAAAAAGAACAAGGAGGTGAACATGAGGAAGAACCAACAGAAAAATTCAGGCAATATGAAAAACTGAAGCAGAGGAACTCCCACAAGGGACCATAAGGCAGCTACTGCAGAGGACTCCACCTACAGAGTATTAATGGACTTGACAGAAAGGAAATTTAAAATATGGATGATAAAGACAATAAAAGGAATGAATGAGAAAATGGAAAAACAGAACCAAAAGTCAAACAAGAGATATCTAGAATATCAAAAGGAGATGGTGGAGATTAAGGAAATGAAGGAGACAATCAGGGAATGTAAAGATGTAGTAGAAAGTATAAAAAATAGGTTAGACCATGGAGAAGAAAGAACCTCAGAGCTAGAGCATAAAGTTTTCGAGTTAATCCAGGTAGTTAAAGAAGCAGAAAAGAAGAGAGAAAGCAGAATAGGTGCTTAGAGAACTATGAGACTCCAAGAAGCATTCAAACATACCAAGAATAGCAATTCCTGAAGGGAAAGAAGATTGTCCCAAAGGAATGGAAGCCCTACTGGAGACTATCATAAATGAAAACTCCCAAGTTTTACTAAAGACCCCAACACACCTCAACACATTCCTTTCAGATGGATATCGAACTCCAGGTCATCTCAACTCAAATAGATCCTCTCCAAGACACATTGTAATGAACTTGTTCAAAGTCAAGTTGAAAGAAAACATTCTGCAAGCAGCCAGGAGTAAGCACCAGCTGACTTACAGAGGAAGAGCCATTAGGATGACAGCAGACTTTTCAACTGAAATTTTCCAAGCCAGAAGAGCATGGTCATCCACCTTCAACATTCTTAAACAAATCAAAAAAATATTTCAGAGAGGTTGCTCTCTACTTGGAGAAAGGTATGGATTTTTCAGTCATTCAGACTCAGATTTTAATCTAAGTTCTGCCACTTAGCTAGGCACATGTGGGCACATTTCCTTAAATCTCCAACCCACCGTCCCTACATCTAAAACATTTGGCATACATTCTGTGCTTACTCTATGTTCATTCTCCTTGAAGGTTCTGTTTAAAGATTCAGTTCCAATTCTTTCAAAGCAATATACACAGTAATATACAGAGTATGTTTGCTAGGAAGAGGTGAGAGGTGGAGAGCCTTATGGGAAGGACAGGGCTGTGATTGTAATATTTATAATACTAAAATTTTGATTCCTCACCCTTGCTCATCAGATGGTGAGTAAATGGAATGGCTTGTCTGGAGGAAGAACAATAGACCAAGAAGTCAAACAGAAAACATTACCACAGGCTGAGACATTGGCTATTAATAATCCAGGCCTAGAAGGGTCCATGTGAAATCTTATTACCAAATTCTTGATTTCTAGGTGGAAAAATGAGTGAAAATAGAGCTGAAAATGTTTTCTGTATTCTTTTCTGTGAATAAATTCTGTCTTACAAAAAAAAAAAGAAAATAGAGCTGAAATAAGGAAAAAGCTAGTTACATATTTATATGTACTTCCTTCCCAAAAAAGGACTAAAAATCACAATTACTTCCATCATCAATAGAAATCTCTTTTAATTTGCTACAGCTTCCCTGATATCTGTAACTGTGTGTATACATTTACCTGTATACTTATATTAAAAGTATTTGTATAAACCTTGCATAACTGCTTTTAATCCTTTCTTTTTTAAATTTTTATTTATTTATTTTTTTATATTAAATCAATTTTCATATCATTAAATAATACATTCAAAATTATCTTAAATGGCTAGAAGTTACTGTATTGCTAGAATATACCAGAATTTGAAAACAAATCCTTTTGTTGAACATTTAGGTCCAATCAACTTTGTTTTTAAAAATCAAGATGTTACTTCTCTGGATAGTGATATGATTGTTGAATTAGAGGTGTGTAGAGTGAGTTGAGATAAATGGAGTGTGCAAATGTGAGCTTGTGCTAGTGGGTAAAGACATAATGTCCACTATGGCTGTGGGTAGGTATTGTAAAAAAAGAAAAAATGTACAGAAGGTAAACATTGGGAGAAATGAATTTCTACATCAAATTCATAGGTAAAAGTCATTTGGGGGGCCATTTTTAGTCATTTTTAAATAGAGCACCACTTATCTGTACAAAGGCCTATATCTCACTTGGAATCATTATGTTTTCAGCACTGAGTAAAGCCTTCTATTTTGGACTGGTCCAAGAGAAATATACAATGGTCCCAACATAACTTTTTTCAGCCTTAACAATGGGAAAAAGAGAAGGCACTTGTATGTTTATAGAGCTTCATGGAGAGTTGTGTAGAATTCGAGTTGTAAGAATGATGATTACAATTTTAAATTAGCATTTTGTATCCTATTAAAATTATAGAGATTTTTTGATGTGGTCAATTGTTATGTTTTTAGAAAGAGTTATTATTATTCTATTCATCAGAAGTAAGATATCCATTTCACATTTCCCTTTGTCTCTGTCTCAGTTCATAAAACAAAAATATCTTTCATGGAATCAAATACCCAGATAGGAAAATGTGTTGCGATTACAAGCTCAGCTCAAAAACACGAAAAAAGTGAAGTCCATTCAGCTTCTCCCAACTTTTTCCTGCTTCTACATCTGTGAGTCACCATACTGTATGAAAAATATCTGGAGTGAGAATTATTTCTTGGCAAGTCATGTTATTAGACAACCTTCCCTATCACTCACAGAAATGACCCTTATCTCTTTCTTTGCCAGAAGAATGTCTTGCAGAGGCATTTCATCTAGTCCAGAATAATTTCTTTTGTTCCTCAGTGATTGACTACTCTGTTCTCAAGTGATTTTGTAAATACCACTACCTCATTCTAAAGAAAAGGGCTGGGGTTTATTTTCTTGGCTCATTGATGTTGGTAAATCCCACCAGTGAGGTCTTACAAACAGAAGCCCTGACAATTTTATTAAAGGCCATCATTTTAATATAATAATTCATGAAGAAAAATGCCTAGATTAGAATGTAAAAAATAAATAAGTAGATAATGGTACACTTCCAGGAAGTATAGGCATATAATATTGCAGTAACATGTCTTGGATCTATTAAGAACACCAACACCATCGGCCCAAGCACTTAGATTTCCTAACTGCATGAAATGTGGATTTAAAAAATATATTTTTTATAAATATAGGTATTTAAATTTAAATAAAAGGTACCCATGAACCTTTTCCTACTGACATTTCCCTTCCCCTCATCTGTAAAAAGCAAGTATCTTAATGTCAAACCTGAAGAGATGTTTATATTGACATTTTATTTGACTTTAAGGTAAGAATAGAGATTTTTAGTGGCCACTTTTATTTTTGGTAAAATTTATGTTATTCTTTCTCCATCACTTAGCGATTTTGTTGTTACTAAAGCAGAAGAATGAGGAAATTTTGTCATATATCTGATAGTAGATTAGAAACCAATCTATCTAGAGAACTCCTAACAAAGATAAACAAACTGACTTAAAAATGGGCAAGGAAGTTGAAACAGACATTTCTCCAAAGAAGATATACAAATAGCCATTAAAGACATGAAAAAGATATTCAATGTCACTAGTTGTTAGAGAGATGTAAATCAAAACTATACCCATTAAGATAGCTACTTAGTAAAACAGTAAAGTAGTAAAAACAGAAGCAAAAACAGAGCATTACAAGCATTGGTGGGCATGTAGATAAACTGAAACCCTTAAACACTGATGGAAGAAATATAAAATTGTACAGCCACTATGGAAAATAGTTTGATTATTCCTGAAAAATTTAAAAGCATTGCAGAATTATCCACATGATCCAGCAATTCAGTTCCGGGTGTATATCCAGATGAATTGAAAGCAAGGTCTTGAAGAGATATTTGTACACCCATGTTCATAAGTCATAGCCAAAAATACGACACAACCTAGTCCCTGATGACAGCTGAAAGGAGAAGCAAAATGGCAAGTGGTCTATACATACAATGAAGTGTTACTCAGCCCTAAAAACAATTCTGAAGGCAATTCTGAAATATTCTGCATCATGGATGAATCTTGAGGAATTTATCCTAAGTAAAATAAGCTAGCCACACACACACACACAAACTACCCCCTACACACACACAAATACTACATAATTCCACTTACATGAGGTACCTAGAGTAGTTAAAATTGTAGAGACATAAACTTGTTCCCTAGGGCCAGAGGAGTTTTTTCTAGTTTTTTCTGATTTTGTTGGTTGCTAATGTTCTAGGTCTTACATTTAAGTATTTAATCCATCTTGAGTTGATTTTGTATATGGTGACAGGTAAGGATCCAGGAGCTAAGTTGTGGATAGAACACAGAGTTGTACAAGGAACACTGAAGACCAAAAAGAGGGTGGGAGATGGAGATGAGAGAGATGAAGAAGACGAATTACCTCTTGGGTACAGTGTGCACTGTTCAAGTTACAGGTGTGCTAAAAATCCAGGTAACCACAAAGTACTTGTACCCCTGAATCTACTGAAATAAAAAAAATAAATAAGTAAGGACAGAAAGTGGAATGGTGGTTGCCAGAGGCTGGGGAAAAGAACTGAGGAGTTGTTTAATGGATATAAGAGTTTCAGTTTTACAAGAGGAAAAGAGCTCTGTAGATAGATGGCAGTGGTGGTTATACAACATTATTCATGTACTTACAGCCACTGAATTGTACACTTAAAAATGGCTCATATAGTTAATGTCATTATGTACCTTTTATCAAAAATAATTGGAAAAAATGGGGAAATGTTTTTCTCTTTTTAAGCACCAATCCTGTTTCATTTCTTTCTAATTTTTTTTAACATTAATGACAGTTTCTATTTTTTTCATTTGACATGGATTATTGGGTAGACGCATTTCTTAGTTGCTTTGCATTATGTGACATTTTAGCAGTAAATCTCTGAAGAAAATATTTCATTTTCATGTTGCTTCCACATGATAGAACAGCTACAAAATGACCATAGGTGCCCATAGGCTGTGTGGACAAGGCATTTCATTGATATGTCTGGGCAAACTAGACCCAGGGTCCTCTAATTAGCTGTGGTCACTAGTTAACAAACAGATGAGGTGAGGTAAGTAATTTTATGTCCACACACTTGCATGAGGAAGTGGCTGAAGGGTGGAGTGTGTATTTTGGTCAAGAGAATGTTTCAGTGATATTTTCTTTTCCATGTTGATAAAAATTTAGCCATTCCAGAAATCTAAATATAGTCAAGTTGACAAGTATTATTGGCTCTGAAAACACTGATTATTTTTGTTCATATAGCTAATAAACAGTACTTTCTTTCCTATGGAAAAACAATTAACCTTTATACCAATTATTTTGATTCATATACACTCACTATTGAGAGCAAAGGCCTTATTAGTTAGTAATGCAATTTTGTGTTTTCCAAATTAGTTTTCAGAATGTTTAATATTTGAAATGCATTGCCCCAAAATACTGGAGATGGATTATTGACATGTCAATAATTATTTTTCTGCTTTTGCTAAGTGGAAATAAACTTAATACACAGAAAGCTACAGTGGAGCTTGAGAGTTGAAAGCCAATGTTTTAATTTTGGAGATAGTGCTAAGAACACCTCTTCTGCTACACAGAAAGTTTGCACTCATGCTTTTTAAAATGTCCTTTGCTGAGCTGAGCCCTTGAGCAAGGATCATTCTCTCCACATTCACACTGATGCTCTGGCCTTCCATGCAAATTGAAGAACCCTCAATGGTACAGGTGAAGAGAAGAAAATCATTCATTTTAAATGATACATGTGAAAGCATCCTAATCCTGTTGTCATTTGCTTTCTTTGAGAAGAAAAAGCAGATACTAACAGCCTGCTTTGTTTAAAAAAATTTATAAAAATAATAGATGGTTAAAAATTCAGATGATTTAGGTGTCTGGAAAGTAGGAAGTGCATGTCCCCATCTCTCTGAGCAAACCCATTCTCCAAAGAGAATCACTTCAGGAAGTTGGCACAGATACTTTACTAGATATTTTGTTTGACCTACCAAAAAAAGGCATATATATTTATATATTTTTTATAAAAATGAAATTAAAAATACATGCTTTTCTTAACTAACTTGTTATCACTTACTAATATATGACAGGAGTTTTGTGTCATTACATAGAGACCTGCCTCATTGTTTTTCACGTCCACATGGTATTTCATTTTAATAGATGTTTCACAACATGTGTAATTCATTCCTTCCTTCCTTTCTTTCTTTCTTTTTTTTCTTTTTTGAGATAGAGTCTCACTCTGTTGCCCTGGGTAGAATGCCATATCATCATCATAGTTCACAGCCACCTCAAACTCTTGAGCTCAAGTGTCCTTCTTGCCTTGGCCTCCTGAATAGCTGCATCTACAGGTGCCTGCCACAATGCCCAGCTGAAAATGGTTTTTCTATTTTTGGTAGGGATCAAGGTCTCTCTCTTGCTCAGGCTGGTCTCAAACTCCTGAGCTCAGTCTCCCACAGTGTTAGGACTACAGGCATGAGCCACTGTGCCCAGGCAATTCATTCATTCTTCTTTTAAAAAATAATTTTATTAAATCATAATTGTGTACATTGGTGCAATCATAGGGCAGAATGTGCTTCATATACAATCAGAAATATTTTGATCGTACTGTTAGAGATAGCCTTCATGGCATTTTCTTGATCACTATATGAAGACAT
>CAUYON010116389.1:0-22639 GCA_963573935.1 Arctocebus calabarensis
TGCCTGTAGTCCCAGCTACTTGGGAGGCAGAGGCAAGAGACTCGCTTGAGCCCAGGAATTGGAGGTTGCTGTGAGCTGTGATGCCACAGCACTCTATCCAGGGTGACAGCTTGAGGCTCTGTATCAAAAAAAAAAAAAAAAAGGGCAAAGAAAGGAAACAAATATGCTTAAAACAGAAAGAGAAAGATGGATGCCTTCATCCAAATGTTGATAATGTGGATTTGTATTTTAGTTCAGGTATGTTAAATGCAGAAATGAGATATGCTTATTGCTCTACTGGAGGAACAAACATTATAAAGTGAACGCTTACCATCTTCATTCAGAGATAATTTCTTTACCACTGAGTCCCGAGGATCAGAACATTCAGAGTTTTGACCAGAGTTGAAATTAAAGTCAAGTGTGGAGGCACCAGAATTATTTTCTCTACAATAGTTATTCGAATCCTTGTTAGAGAAGAACCCTCCTTTCCTGATCTGTGACGTCAAAGGTGTGTAATTCTTCTTGCTCACTGACCTTGGCTTTGAGATGTTCTCAGAACTTGTGAAAACAATAGGGTATGTCTCAGTCTCAAGGGAGCAGAGGTGAGGAATGGACGGGAGTCTTGGAGATAGTAATGGAGGAGATGAAATGGAGGTGCCAACCTTCCCAGAACGTGACAAATGAGAGTCAGGCATAGGAATGTGAGCAGCCGCCATTTTCCTCAGCACCTCTTCAAAATTTTTCTTGGCGTTGGCTTGTGGACTATCAAAACTGCTGGATTGGTATTTGATTATCTGTTGGGTTGGGTTTGAAATTGCTTCTCTCCTTTGGATGGCTCTGATTTTTCTACAAATGCTTTCCACTGGGTTATGCCGCTTCTCAGGTGGCTTCCCTGCAGAGGCCATTGTTGACTTTGCTGCAATTATACAGATGAAGTGGCTGAGGTTCATGCAAAAGTAGATGCATAGGTAAAAGTTAACATTGTCCTCGCAATAATTTAGCAACTGGAAATTTATTCCTGAATCAACTCTGGAGGGCTCAAGACCAGATCTTCAATTGTTTTAAACAACTTTCCATGCATTTACCTTTGGCACTCAAATTTCTAAAAAAGGATAGTTAACCAATATAAAAGATATACATGTGCCAGGAGTAGTGTTAAGCTCTTTATACCCATCAACTTTCATTCATTCCCAAAGAATAAGGGATAAACCCAAAGTCACCCCAAGTAAGCGCCAACACCCAGACTCAAACAAATCCAGGCAGTCCAGCTGTAGAAGCTACACTCTTTTTGAAACGGTCTCACTCTGTTGCCCGAGGACAGAGTGCTGTGGCATCAGTCTAGCTCACAGCAACCTCAAACTCCTAGGTTCACACAATCCTCCTGTCTCAACCGCCCAAGTAACTGGAACTACAGGTACCTGCCACAAAACCCAACTAATTTTTCTACTTTTGGTAGAGACAGAATCTTGCTCAGGCTAGTCTCCAACTCCTGAGCTCAAGAGATCCTCCCGCCTTGACCTCTCAGTGGTAGGATTACAGGCATGAGCCACCATGTCCAGCCCCAGAAGCTACACTCCATATTGCTTTTCACTCATAATAACATGTCAAATATGATGGTGCTAACAGCTCCCATATGAGTGTCTACCATTGAAACTGCTCTGGTTCTCGTGTATTGAAAATTTACCAAATATGCACGATATTAGATGATTTACTTACATTGTGCCTAAATTTCACACAAACCCTATGAGAAATGCAGAAATGTTTCCTTGTTTACAGATAAGGAAAATGGAGACTCAAAGAGGTTAAGGAATGTGCTATTGGTCACAACTCCAAGATGACTCCAGCATGGTTTTATTGTACAGCAAGATATATGCCTTAAAAAAAAAGAAAGCATGGCTCGGCGCCTGTGGCTCAACGGGCTAAGGTGCCAGCCACGTACACCTGAGCTGGCGGGTTCCAATCCAACCCGGGCCCGCCAAACAACAATGATGGCTGCAACCAAAAAATGGCCAGGCATCATGGCGGGTGCCTGTAGTCCTAGCTACTTGGGAGGCTGAAGCAACAGACTCGCTTGAGCCCAGGAATTAGAGGTTGCTGTGAGCTGTGATGCTACGGCACTCTATCCAGGGTGACAGCTTGAGGCTCTGTCTCAAAAAAAAAAAAAAAAAAAGAAAGAAAAAGCATGATCAGGTGGCGCCTGTGGCTCAAAGGAGTAGGGCACCAGCCCCATATGCCGGAGGTGGTGGGTTCAAACCCCGCCCCAGCCAAAAACTGCAAAAAAAAAAAAAGAGAGAGAGAAGCATGATTTCACTTCTTATATGACAGTAATTACAAAATCTGAAAATAGGCAGCACCTGTAGCTCAGTTGGCAAGGGCACCAGCCACATACACCTAGGGTGGCAGGTTCAAACCCGGCCTGGGTCTGCTGAGCAATAATGACAACTACAACCAAAAAGTAGCCTGGCATCGTGGCCAGTGCCTGTTGTCCCAGCTGCTCCGGAGGCTAAGAGTTGGAGGTTCCTGTGAGCTGTGATGCCATAGCACTCTTCCCAGGGCAACAGCTTGAGACTCTGTCTCAAAAAACAAAAAGAAAAAAAATCAGAAAATAAATCCAATACTTTCCGGGTGCAGCACCTCACTCCTGTAATCCCAGCACTGTAGGAGGCTGAGGAGGGAGAATTACTTGAGCTCAGGAGTTCCAGAATCGCCTGAGTGAGAATCAGACCTCATTCATGAAAAAAATGGAAAAACCCAGCCAGGCGCTGGGGCAAACACCTGTAATCCCAGCAGCTTCTGGAGGCTGAGACAGCCGGATGCCCACAGCCCGAAATCTGAGGTTGCAGCGAGCTATGACGCCATTGCACTCTGCTCAGGGCAGAGGGTGGGACTCTGTCTCAACAACCAAAAAATAATAAAAAATAAATAAATCTAATACTTTGCCTAATCTAGTAAAATTTAAAATGATGGTCTAGGCAAAGTGTTACAATCATTTGATAGTTGTGAAAATATTAGTTTTGAAAGTTATGATCTTTAGGACCTTAACAAAAATGTCCATATTTTTAAACATTTGGTAATAGCAAAAAGTATGGGAATTTTATTTTTTATTTTTTTATTTATTTATTTTTGCAGTTTTTGGCCAGGACTGGGCTTGAACCTGCCACTTCTGGCATATGGGGCTGGTGCCCTACTCCTTTGAGCCACAGGCACCACCAAGTATGGGAATTTTAAAAGCTATTTTTGAAAGGGGTCCCTAGGAAGACTGGGAAGATGATCTGGCTTTGGCTTACACTCCTACAATGACCATGAACTCCAGCCAATGAAGGTTCCATCAATGACCTTCTCTGAACCTTCATGTTGTTTCCTGACGAGACCTTCTTTTCCATCTAGTCAACTCTTATCTTTCAGTGTGAAGCCTAAAACACATTCCTCTATTGAAATTCTGAAATCAGTTTATATTCACTAGACTCAATTCTTTCTGATAGTTCCTAGAATTGCTAAAATTGTACCGTATATCTTGTCATTTAATTAAATGCCGTCTTTTATTATTGGATTGTTTCAAGTGTGTGCACTTGTTATCTCCTCCAAAATGCTTCTTGTATTTGAGGCCATTAGATTCTTTTCTAGATATTTAATATATTATTGTTGGCACAAGTGCTAACCTGTAATCATATAGAATACCTATAATTATCAGGCTTGTGGACATGTCCCCCAGCTGCTATGATTTTTGGCTCCCAACTATATTCAGCCATGACTTTTTCTGGAGAATTATCCTCCTTGTTCAAACAAGAGCTACTCAGTTGTTCCAATGGGAAGATGGAAGTGAAGTTGTGGTAATAACAAAGGAGAATTTGCTCATGATGTGTTCCAAATCTACAGGTGACTATGGAAGCAACTTACCAGGAACACGTCTGGCTTCCCCATGTCAAGCCAAGGACCATATTAAAGACTGGTTAAGTATCAGTGTTTTCAATGTGAGTTGACTGTTCCTCTCTTCTAGAGCCAGAGAATTGGGGCACAGGTGAATATGAGACTAATAGAGGCCAGAAACTGGAACCTCAGACTCACAAACCCTGTCCACCCACGTCACTGCAATCACGTGGGGTGCCGTCCAAGCCACAAAGAGAGGCCTTGTTTTGTAGGCATTTGCAACTGACCTGGGTTAATGTTTCTAGTGTATAAGACACACATTTCTATTTGCCTTTCTGAGGCATTTTTCTCCTTCACCATCTGTCCTCTCAACTTCTATAACTAAGTGAGCCCTGCTTGAGGGTGGCTGATAAGCTAAATCTTTTTTTTTTTTGAGACAGAGCCTCAAGCTCTCACCCTGGATAGAGTGCTGTAGCATCACAGCTCACAGCAACTTCCAATTCCTGGGCTCAAGCGAGTCTCCTGCCTCCACTTCCCAAGTAGCTGGGACTACAGGTGCCTGCCACAACGCCCGGCCATTTTTAGTTGCAGCCATCATTGTTGTTTGGCGGGTCCGGGCTGGATTCAAACCCACCAGCTCAGGTGGACGTGGCTGGTGCCTTAGCCTGTTGAACCACAGGCACCAAGCTGATAAGCTAAATCTTATAAAGGGTACACTTGCAGGAGGTAGTGACTCATGCATGTAATCCTAGTATGCTGGGAGGCTAAGGCAGGAGGATTGCCCATGCTCAGGAGTTCAAGACCACCCTGAGCAAGAGCAAGACCCCCCAACTAAAAAATAGAAAAATTAGCCAGCCATGGTGGCACTCACCTATAGTCCCAGGTACTGGGGAGGCTGAGGCAGGAGGATCGCTTAAAACCCAGAGTCTGAGATTGCTGTGAGCTAGGCTGAGGCAAAGGCACTCTAGGAGGCATGACAGATTCTGTCTCAACAACAACAAAAAGAATACCCATAAGGTATTGGCTCTTGCTGAGGTATCAAAACTTCACAAGATTAACTTATTTTGCTTTTTCTAATATAAAGCAGAACATTTGTGGGAGTAAAATAAATAAGAAGGGAGAAAGATTTTAAAATTCATGCCAACTTCTCTATATATGACTCGAAAATATTACCCCTCCATTCTGACCAAAGCTCTTAGCCTCTTTTTTTAGTTTTAGATCCTGGTAGAAAAGATTAGCTGCAATCTGCCAGAATACTTAAAAATACAAGTCTAACTTGCTGTGCACAATAACTGCCTCTGAAAAAGCACTCGCTGAAAATTAAAAACTGAAAGTGAATTGTACTAGCAGAATCAGTACTTGGAGTCTTTTAAAAGGAATTTCGCCCTCACTTATCTAAGTACTAAGTACTTAGCACTTACTTATTTAAGTGCTAAGCCCTGTGCAAATACTGAGAGTACAATGATGAACAAAATGGTATCTAGACCGGGCACAGTGGCTCACACCTGTAATCCCAGCACTCTGGGAGGCCCAGGCTGGCAGATTGCCTGAACCCAGGCGTTCAAGACCAGCCTGATCAGGAGCAAGACCCCTGTATCTGCTAAAAGTTGAAAAACTAGCCAGGTGTTGTGTGTAGCAGGCACCTGTAGTTCCAGCCACTCAGGAGGCTGAGGGGAGAGCATCACTTGAGCCCATGAGTTTGAGGTTGCTGGGAGCTGCAATGCCACCGCACTCTACCCAGGGCAACAAAGAAAGACTCTGTCACAAAACAAACAAGTGTCTGCTCTCCTGAAACGTGGAAGATACAGATGTGAATAAGCAAGCCCCAGAGTTGCCAGATTAAACCAGGATGCCCCATCAAAATTTGTTTTTAGATCATATGGTAGTTTTTTAATTTTTTAATCTTTTTATTTAATTTCAGAATATTGGGAGGTACAGACATTTGGTTTACCTACTTTGCTTGTTGTGCAGATTAAGTCAAAGCTGTAAGTGTGCCCTTCATCCAGACAGTGTGTCCTGCAGCTAGGGGTATGAATTGACTCATCCCCTCCACCCCATGCCCCCAGTCTGATTTTCATTAATGTTTACTTTCATATTTGCACTCAAGCGTTGATTAATTCCGACTTGATATTCCCAATAAAATTTTAACTTCTAATAAACAATGAGAAGTTTTCAGCATAAGTCTGCTCCCAGTGTCGTATGAAACATACTAGAAAATTGTTTTTTACTTGAAATTTACATTTCACCAGGCTGCTTGTATTTTTATTAGCTACATCTGCTGCCACCCCTAAAGCCCCTTTAATTACAGAGCCAGGAACTATGATAGGCTATAATACATATGTAGGAGATTATCCCAATTTGGGAGTACAGGGAAAAACCTGTGCACCATGCATAGCGCTCTCCTAATTGTGAGGTTAAATCAAAGGCTAGAGGCTCAACGCCTGTGGTTCAATGGGCTAAGGCGCCAGCCACGTACACCTGAGCTGGTGGGTTCAAATCCAGCCAGGGCCACCAAACAACAATGTCGGCTGCAACCAAAAAATAGCCGGGCATTGTGGCAGGCTCCTGTAGTCCCACCTACTTGGGAGGTGGAGGCAGGAGACTCGCTTGAGCCCAGGAATTGGAGGTTGCTGTGAGCTGTGATGCTACAGTACTCTATCCAGGGTGACAGCTTGAGGCTCTGTATCAAAAAATAAATAAATAAACAAATAAATAAAAAATAAATCAAGGGCTAGAAACAGAACATTTTAAAGTGGAACTATAAATATGCTAGAAGAATTTCTACTTGGATTCACATGAGCTAAGTGTAAAGTAAAATGATGTCAGGGATTTCCCATAACACTGCGTTCACTCATCTTTTTTTTTTTTTTTAAGTCCTCCTGTTGATTGAATGAGCTTCACTGTTCTTGATGATAAAACCTTAGTCCATCCCTACTTCCTCAATTGTCTTGCTGTACACAGTAAAAGCGCTTGCATCAACATCTGCCTGACACAAAACTATGAGGTAACAGTTCAAAGCCTCTGATGTATGGCAACTTCTACTGGCAGAATGGGGAACTTGTGGCCTTCTGGATCTTTTGAGTGGAGCCATTTGACTGACTCCAAACTTCACGGAACAAATCCCTTTATTAAAAAGCTTTTGTTCTGTGAAGTTTGGATTTGGTTGAGGAGCCTCACTTGGAGATTTGGAGGGGATAAGATTTATACACAAGTACAAAAGTAGCATCCTTGAAAAAGTTGACAGATTTCAGGATGATACAAAAACCTCTTTAGAAAGCCCTCTGCATCAAAAAAGATTGTGTTGGCAATGCAATTATCTTTCCTTTAGCTTTTTTTTTTTTTTTTTTTAGGGACAGAGTCTCACTTTATTGCCCTTGGTAGAGTGCTGAGGCCTCACTGCTCACAGAAACTTCCAGCTCTTGGACTTAGGCAATTCTCCTGCTTCAGCCTCCCAAGTAGATGGGACCAGAGGCAACCGCCATAACACCTGGCTATTTTTTTTGCTGCAGTTTGGCTGGGGCCGGGTTTGAACCCGCCACCCTTGGTATATGGGGCTGGCACCCTATTCACTGAGCCAAAGGCACCGCCCAGCATTTTTTTCTCTACCATATTTTTCCTCCTTTTAATAGGATTATTTCTTGAACATGGAAGTTTGAAACCTTAAATCAGGTGGGCTTTTTTCTTTTTTGAATTTTGCTTTCAATTGTCTTAGTTCGAAGGGTTTTTTTAAAATTTTTTTATGTGTTTATTTATTTATTTTTATTGAGACAGAATCTCACTTTGTGGCACTCGGTAGAGTGCTATGGCATCTCTCACAGCAACCTCCAACTCTTGGGCATAAGAGATTCTCTTGCCTCAGGCTCCCAAGTAGCTGGAACTACAGGCGCCCTCCACAATGCCTGGCTTTTGGGGGGGGGGTAGGGACAGAGTCTCACTCTGGCTCAGGGTGGTCTCGAATCTCTGACCTTAGGGCAATCCACCCGCCTTGGCCTCCCAGAGTGCTAGGATTACAGTTGTGAGCCACTGTGCCCATCCAGGTAGGCTTATTTTTATTATTATTATTTTTGTAGAGACAGAGTCTCACTTTATCGCCCTCAGTAGAGTGTCGTGGCATCACACAGCTCACAGCAACCTCCAACTCCTGGGATTAGGCAATTCTCTTGCCTCAGCCTCCTGAGTAGCTGGGACTACAGGCACCCGCCACAACACCCGGCTATTTTTCTGTTTTTGCAGTTCGGCCGAGGTCGGGTTTGAACCCGCCACCTTCAGTATATGCGGCTAGTACCCTACTCAGTGTGCCACAGGCGCCGCCCAGGTAGGCTTATTTTTTAAATTATTCAATACTTGACTATGAAAGCCAGACCAATCTTTCGTGACTTGCCTAGATCCAGTTGGTAAGTTTAATTAATGTAAAATCCTTAATTAATGTATGTAAAAATTTTTAAATATGTGTGTAGATAGATCACTAGATAGGTATAGATAAGCAAGGGGTCCCTTTTGCCAAAACAGCTCTTTACTAATGAGTAGATGCCACCAAACTTTTCATCAAAACATAAGAAGAAACATCTGCTCACTAAGACGTTCCTAGGAAACCCATTTTTAGGGAGCTCAGTAGGAGGGCCCAGCATGGTTTTCCACTTAACCAGAGGACTTTATAATGACCAGATTTAACTGTTTTCAGTCTCGTTGTGACTAGCATTTTACGTCATAAAATAATAACACTTTTCCCTGACCCTTCTAGGGTAGACGATAGCAGCTGTTGATCAAAATGAGTTGCAAATCCCAAGTCCCAGATTTAGTAAATGCTCAGGGAATCTGTCATCCGCAACATTTCTGGTTATTAATAAATGTAAGCTGCTATAGACTAGAGCCCTCTCCTCCCATCATGTACTTAACCTTGTTATATTAAGCTTCTTGGTTAGGTCATACCAAGCTTATTATAAACATCTCTTATTGGAACAATTCCTGAAATAGCAGAGTTACACATATGCTTCTGAGAATGTATTCTTCTGTTTCACTTCTTATTAGATGAAGTCTGGTTTTCTTCTCAGAGACCAGAAATAAACTGATAAATCTCTACCTCCAAGAATACAGGTGCTGCCATGTTTTTACGGTCAACTATAATACATCATAGCTTTCTGCTAACACACATTCCAAATCACCAAGCTACAAACACCACTAAGGATTTTAAGTATACAAAATCCTTCTTGAAAACACTTCTGCAATTGGCTGTGGTAGCAGCAATGCTTTCAGGGAACCCAGTTTTATAACTCCCAGCTACCTGTCTTTTGTCCCCTATTTTTTTCAGTGGCTTTCTTTTCTAGACTTGTTTTGAGTTTACAGTTAACGCCACTGAACCTCCAATATAGACTGATATTGGAGGTTTGTCTCATTTGCCTCAGGGACTTTGTGGTTAAAGTTGGGGTAAAGGCACAAGGCGGCTTATGTCCGAGATGACTTCTTTTAATGTATTGTGTAGGGCAGTAATTTCTGGGCCTTACCGGATTAAGAGCCATCATCAGCCAAAATTGAATTATTAACTTGGGAAAAACTCACCACCTTATTTTCACTTTACCAGCACTCCAAGGACCATCTTCTGCGAACTGGGAACTGCTCAGAGGCCTACAAGTCAGCTGACATGGGCGGAGCTAACGTCTCCAGGGCAGCTTGGGTGAGTGAAAGATAAAAGGTGGGGAAGAGGGGATCCACTGATCAGCTGCACCTGCCTGGCTTCTAGCCCCTGGTAATGAGAGCAGCGGTGCAAGAAAGACATGTAGGAGGGTGGGGGATGACAGCTTTGGGTACAGGTGCTGTTTGGTGCACTCCCCATCACAGTAAGAACAATGAAATAAAGCTCACCCCAAATACTACATGATCTCTCTAACTAGGGTGAAGGAAAAATCATTTTTTAATTAAATTTCACAAGCTTCTATTGGGTTAAGTGGTTTTTAAAACATTGATGATATTGTCCCTGCCCTTTATGGGACCACATCTTGTTTGGAAGATACAGATATAGATTATGCAAAGTATAATAATTAAGGAAAGAAGTATAAGTATGGTCCATAAATGAAGCTTCATGAGGAGGTCAGGACAGGGTAAGTTCAATGTAGATTAAAGGGTATTTATAAAGGAAGTAGAACATTGCTGAGCTTTTTTAAATTTTTTATCTTTTGAGACAAGAGTCTCACTCTGTTGCCTTGAATAGAGTGCCATGGTGTCAGCGTAGCCCACAAGAATGTCAAACTAATGAGTTCAAGTGATCCTCCTGCCTCAGCCTCCCAATTAGCTGGGACTACAGGGACCCACCTCAACGCTCACCTAATTTTTCTATTTTTAGTAGAGACTTGAGTTTCGCTCTTGCTCAGGCTGGTCTGGAACTCCTGAGCTCAAGCAATCCTCCCCCCTTGGCCTCTTAGAATGCTGAGATTATAGGCATGAGCCACCACCATGCCCAGCCCTCACTGCTGGGCTTTAAATACTAAAACATTTTGGATAGCTGGAGACTTGGGCAAAGCTGTGCAGTTGGGAGAGAGAAAAAGCACAGTGGGGAGACTGAGCTTCTTTCAGCATCCCTGGCTAAGGAGTCGGCTAGAATAGGGAGATAGATGGGCAGATGTGGGACAATGAAAAAAATGTCCATTTGGATGGCCAGATTCATAAATGAATGAAATCCCCCACAGTGCCATTTCCCAGATAAGGAAATGCTGTTCCGCTGAGACAGAGACCTTAAACTGGAACAGAACAAAATTTACTATAAAACAAACAAAAGAGCAAGCCAGGATCAGAGGGTCTGCTCACACAGCCCCATGCCCCCAAACTGGAATCTTTTGTTGTCAACCTGGCAGCTTTGTACAACACCCTCGGGCCTTCTCTAGCCAGCCACTTCGGGTCCCTGTCTATGTGCTGCCCGGACTTCGGCACAGATGACCCCCTCCCCCTCTATTTTCTCCCTCCCCTGCTCCACCCAGGGTGCTCGGCAAATCTATTTTTGGAATATCCTAGGTTTTGATATGTGCTCTGATTCTTGTGGTCATCACCAGGTGAGAGGACAGGGGAGTGAAGTAGTTAAGTGTCGAGGCTCTGAGTTTAAATGATCTGAGTTCAAGTCCCAGCTCTGCAGCTTACTGGCTTTGTGACCTTGGACAAATTGCTTACCTCTCTGTGCCTCAGTGTCTCCATCTGTAAGATTGCATAGGTACTTCCTGGGTACGCTGCAGGGATTGAATGAGGTAATATGTGTGTAGCCCACAGAGCCTCGTGGCACCTTCTGTGCACTCAGTAACGTTAGGTAATAGCATGCACTGTCTGAGACTCCTTTCGTTTATCGGGTACTAGATGTCTCTTAAAGCACCAGATAGCACCTAGAATGAAAGGCCCAATTAGCCTATTCCTTTCATTAGATTTGAGGTCTACCATCCCATGAAATGCACTATAATAACATCCATGCTTGTGATCTGCATATCAATCCACAGATACCGAAACCAGCAACACCCAGAGAGTTTTCCCTCCTAGTCATAAGGGAAGCCAGTGGCAGAGCCAGAAATAATATTCAAATTCTGAATTCACTAGACCGTATCACCTGTCGGGCAAATCCGACTCTTACTTCCTGCTTCAAAGGAGTGCATCACACCTGATGCATCGCAGAGCAGTAAAGGGAATAACTTGAACGATAAACTCCAGCAGATCTGCAGTGAAAGGCACTAACACGTTATTTCAGGCTTTATTGAGTATTTCCCTCATGATGATTCTCACAAAACACCCGCAGTGCTGGGCTCTGCCCACGGGGAGCAAACTTGGGAAAAGGCAGAGTTGGACACAAATGCTGGTGACTTCTCCACCTGTCCCCAAGCTTACAGAAACTTGCAGTCTCTACTGAAAGTTTTCCCAACTCTGAACACACGTTTAGTTAGCAAGGGAAACAGTACAAAGAGACCAAATGCAGACTTCACAGAAAGAAAGCCAAGATGGGGGTTCATGTCTTAGCCACGCTGGAGGCAGAGTTGGCAACAACATAGTTGTTACTCACCGAGTAACTTGGAAGCAGCTAATTAGAGAACCTGAGTGGACAGGACACCTATCCCACTCTTCAAATGGCATTTCAAGGAAATTAAATCTTATCATGTAATAGACAAAAAACAGTAGAACCTCCATAGATGACCAACTCCCTACATTAACTACCTCCTTAAGTTGACCTAATTTTCGTAGGCTGGACATGTACCACATGTGTGCAATAGTACAGTAGGCCTAGTTCCTTGTGTTGACCACCTATAAATGTTGACCAATTTGTTACAGTCCCTTGGGTGCTCAACTTAAAGAGGTTCTAGTGTATTTAAATAAAAAGTCCCATTCTCTCTAAATGCAGTCTTCAATGCTGTTAGATTACTAAGCTAGCAGCTTTAAGTTGAGTGTCTAGGATTGATCTTTGGTTGATCCAAGGAAGTTATTTTATCAAATCAAATATAAATGGGAGTGGGAGGGTGTTACAGTTTAAAGCCACTATAGAAGAAAAAAGGACAGAAAGAAAGAAAACCAGATAGTGGACTCCACTTTCAGCACATATATGGTCAAGCACACTTTGTTGGTGGTGGGGGTGTTTCTCAAACCCACTTAATGAGGCCATGAAAGCTCATGCACAGAATCCCAACATCTGAGGAAGCCAATGCAGTGGGAATCACTTGAGGTCAAAAGTTTGAGACCAGCCTGGGCAACACATCCAGACCTCATCGCTACAAAAAACAGAAAAATTAACCAGGTGTGGTGGCATGTACCTATAGGTCCAGCTACTTGGCAGGAGGATAGCTTGAGGTTTTGGAGGTCATTGTGAGCTTCTATGATCACACCACTGCACTCCAGCCTGACTGACAGAACAAAACATTGTCTCAAGAAAAAAAAATGAGTGCCATCCATTTCCTAAAGGATTTTGACTGATACACACTCAGAAATGCTTACATTAGGTAGTGCCTGTGGCTCAATGAGTAGGGCGCCAGTCCCATATAGTGGAGGTGGCAGGTTCAAACCTGTCCCTGGCTAAAAACTGCCAAAAAAAAAAAAAGATGCTTACATTACACAAAGGACCTAACATCTCCCTTAATTATTATAATATCTACCTTATTATCCCTTAAATATTTTGCCTTAATTTATTTTATTTTATTTTATTTTATTTATTTATTTATTTATTTTTGTAGAGACAGAGTCTCACTTTATCGCCCTGGGTAGAGTGCTGTGGCGTCACACAGCTCACAGCAACCTCCAACTCCTGGGCTTAGGTGATTCTCTTGCCTCAGCCTCCGAGGAGCTGGGACAACAGGCGCCCGCCACAATGCCTGGCTATTTTTTTGTTTTGTTTTACAGTTCAGCTGAGGCTGGGTTTGAACCCGCCACCTTTGGTATATGGGGCCGGCGCCCTACTCACTGAGCCACAGGTGCCGCCCTTGTCTTTATTTTTAAACTGCATGTAGCATTTCCTTCTGGTAAAAAAAAAAAAAATGCAGCTAATTCCAAGAAAGAGATTTGACCAAAAGAAGGGAAAAACTCTACAAACTTCCATTTTTTAATTTTTTTTTTTAAGACAAAGTCTAACTCTGTAGCTCAGGCTAGAGTGCCATGGTATCCACCTAGCTCACAGCAACCTTAAACTCCTGGGTTCAAGTGATCCTCCTGCCTCAGCCTCCCAAATAGCTGCCCACCACTATGTCCCACTAATTTTTCTATTTTGGGTAGAGATGGGGGTGTCACTCTTGCTCAGGCTGGTCTCCAATTCACTACTGAGCTCAAACAATCAGCTGATCTCAGCCTCCCAGAGCTCTAGGATTATAGGCGTGAGACTCACTTTAAAATCTTAATAGCTGTTGTCCAATTGGTTTCCATAGAGATTGTTCATAACCAATTCATAACCAATTCATAACCTCAGCAACAATCTGTGAGTCTGCTTGTTTCCCCACACCTTCAAAAACACAATGTGTTCGTCTCTGCCAATCTGATATGTGAAATATGGTACCTCATCATTGTAATTTGCATTTCTCTCATGAATATGGTTTCCTGGGTTTAAAGTCATTTGTATTTCCATTTCTATATTCTATTTGTTCATATTCTTTGGTCATTTTTCAATGAAGGTTTGGTGTTATCAATTTCAATGGCTCTTTACATATTATGGAATTTAGTTCCTTGTAATATGTATTAGAAATACATGTTAAGGCTCGGTGCCTGTGGCTCAACGGGCTAAGGCGCCAGCCATGTACACCTGAGCTGGCAGGTTCAAATCCAGCCCAGGCCCGCCAAACAACAATGACGGCTGCAACCAAAAAATGGCCAGGTGTTGTGGCGGGCGCCTGTAGTCCCAGCTACTTGGGAGGCTGAGGCAAGAGACTTGCTTGAGCCCAGGAATTGGAGGTTGCTGTGAGCTGTGATGCCATGGCACTCTATCCAGGGTGACAACTTGAGGCTCTGTCTCAAAAAAAAAAAAAAAAAGAAAGAAAAAAAGAAATACATGTTAAACATGTGCCATTTGTTTTTTTGTTTGTTTTCTTATGTTGCAGTTTTTGGCTAGGGCTGGGTTTGAACCCACCACCTCCAGCATATGGGGCTGGTACCTGTTGTAAATCTGGCCACCCATAAAAAAATGGACCCCACTTTAGGTACAAATCAGGTAATGTTTTATTTACACCTGCACAGGTGGACTGCTGCCCAAAGAGCAAAAGGCCCAAATCAAGTGGTTACATCTGCATAGGTGGACCACTGCCCCAAAGGGCAAACGGCCCTGGAGAGAAATGCATGCAGCCTTTTATATCCTTTTTGTGCTGATGTGGCAAAGCAAGCATGTACAAAAGCAGAATGTGGCCGGTTACAGGGCAGGGTTACAGTCAGGTAGTTGGCTTAGGGGGTTGCTGCGTGGCAGCTCAGGGCAAGTAACTCAGTAACCATGGGGACAACTTGGAAAGCCCAATAACTTTGAAAACTCAGTAACCTGGGAAACTCTGCTTGAGTAAGTTTTTATCATTGTTTAGCTGGCCAGGGAGTGAGGGAACTCTGAGAACTTCCTTGTAACCTATTCTTGGAATTAAACCAAGTGGGGGGGGGGGTTGAAACTGACGGAGACTAAAGCTGAAACAGTTAGGAGCCTTTAGGGGTCTTCTTACAGGGTCTGTTACAACACGCCCATGGCTCCGCCCGATTTTTTTTTTAATGTAGTTAAATGTCAGTCTTCTTTCATGTGGCTTCTAAGTTTGTGTTAGCCTTAGAAAAGCCTTTCTGGGGTGGCACCTGTGGCTTAATGAATAGGGCACCAGCCCCATATACTGGAGGTGGAGGTTTCAAACCCAGCCCTGGCCAAAAACTGCAAAAAAGAAAAAGAAAGAAAAGCCTTTCTAGCTCCGAAATTATAAAAACAATCTCCTATGTTTTCTCCTAGTGTTTTTGTAATTCAATATATTTTGGAATTCATTTTAGTGTTTAGAGCATTGGGACTCCATCTTCATTATTGTTCAAAGGGCTACCCACTTTTCTCTGGGAAATTACTAGAGAAATTACTATTTATACACTTGCATATATTTACAAAGAAAAGTGTTTATTATAGTATCCTTGGAATGGCAAAAGATTTAAAAACAACGTTCACATCTTTCAATAGGGAACTGGTTACATAAATTACAGTTTATTTACACACTGGAAAAAAAATTAGCTGTTTAAAGGAAAGGTGTTCTAAAAGTACTGACATGGAATTCCAAAATTACGTAGTTAAGGTATAAATCAACCCTAAGCTGAAGAATGACACTTATATCATTTTTGATTTTTAAAAAATACAATACAGGCTCAGCGCCTGTGGCTCAACCGGCTAAGGCGCCAGCCACATACACCTGAGCTGGCGGGTTCGAAGCCAACCGGGGCCGCCAAACAACAATGACGGCTGTAACCAAAACATGGCCAGGCACTGTGGTGGGTGCCTGTAGTCCCAGCTACTTAGAAGGCAGAGGCAGGAGACTCGCTTGAGCCCAGGAGTTGGAGGTTGTTGTGAGCTGTGATGCCACAGCACTCTATCCAGGGTGACAGCTTAAGGCTCTGTCTCAAAAAAAAAATACAATACAAAAACAAAATAAAACACAAATACACATAAATACACAAGAAACTGGAGATGAGGATAACCACAGATGGGAAAACCAGAGGACTAGGCAATAGGGGTAGAAGAGAGATTTAATTATTATTTCTGCCTTATTTTCTCCCTTCACATTCTTATATAATATCATTTATTTAAATGATGATATTGACTCGGTGCCTGTGGCTCAAGTGGCTAACATACCAGCCTCATACACCTGAGCTGGAGGGTTCGAATCCAAACCGGGCCCAACAAACAGCAATGATGGTTGCAACCAAAAAATAGCTGGGCCAGTGGCGGGCATCTGTAGTCCCAGCTACTTGGGAGGCACCAGCAGGAGAATCTCTTGAGCCCAGGAGTTAGAGGTTGCTGTGAACTGTGATGCCACAGCACTCTACCCAGGGTGACAGCTTGAGGCACTGTCTCAAAAAAATAAATAAATAAAATAAAAAATATATTTGAATGAATGAATGAATTAAAAAAGATTTTTAAAACTCGTTATGTTTTAGCAATTGATTCATTATCACATGATGTAGATTTGTAAGATAATGACATTTAAAGTATTAAAACCTGCCCTTGGCTCGGCGCCTGTGGCTCAACGGGCTAAGGCGCCAGCCACATACACCTGAGTTGGCGGGTTCAAATCCAGCCCCGGCCGCCAAACAACAATGACGGCTGCAACCAAAAAATGGCTGGGCGTTGTGGCGGGCGCCTGTAGTCCCAGCTACTTGGGAAGCGGAGGCAAGAGACTCGCTGGAGCCCAGGAATTGGAGGTTGCTGTGAACTGTGATGCTACAGCTCTCTATCCAGGGTGACAGCTTGAGGCTGCCCTTTAGTTTAGCAAAGCATGCTTTACATATAAATGTGAAAATGTGGACAAGTAGCACCCTCTTCTGGTAAATAGTTGAAATTCTGCGACCTCAAAATCCTTAACAAACCTACCTAGGACTTTTCAGATGCTCAATTATGTGATTGCTAGTGTGTGTTCAAACAATGTATCATAAGAATACTATTTCGGGATCGGTGCCTGTGGCTCAATGGGCTAAAGTGCCAGCCATGTACACCTGAGCTGGTGTGTTTGTATCCAGCCCGGGCCTGTCAAACAACAATGACAGCTGCAACCAAAAAATGGCCGGGCGTTGTGGCCGGCACCTGTGGTCCCAGCTACCTGGGAGGCCGAGGCAGGAGACTCGCTTGAGCCCAGGAATTGGAGGTTGCTGTGAGGTGTGATGCCACGGCACTCTATCCAGGGTGATGGCTTGAGGCTCTGTCTCAAAAAAATAAATAAATAAATAAATAAAGAGGTAAATTAAAAAAAAAAAAAAGAATACTATTTCGTATCATAATTTTTTTTTGTAGAGACAGAGTCTCGCTTTATCGCCCTCAGTAGAGTGCCGTGGTGTCACACAGCTCACAGCAACCTCCAACTCCTGGGCTTAGGCGATTTTCTGGCCTCAACCTCCCCAGTAGCTGGGACTACAGACGCCCGCCACAACACTCGGCTATTTTTTTGTTTTGCAGTTCAGCGGAGGCCAGGATTGAACCCGCCACCCTCAGTGTATGGGGCTGGCGCCCTACTCGATGAGCCACAGGCATGGCCCTTTTAATTTATTTAAATTTTTTAAATTAACAAGTAAAAATTCTATATATTTGTGGTGTACAACATGGTGGTTTGTTTTATTTTGAGACAGAGCCTCAAGCTGTCACCCTGGATAGAGTGCTAGGGCATCACAGTTCACAGCAACCTCCAATTCCTGGGCTCAAGCGAGTCTCCTGCCTCTGCCTCACAAGTAGCTGGGACTACAGGCGCCCGCCACAACGCCGGGCCATTTCTTGGTTGCAGCCGTCATTGTTGTTTGGCGGGCCCGGGCTGGATTCGAACCTGCCAGCTCAGGTGTATGTGGCTGGCGCCCTAGCCCGTTGAGCCACAGGCGCAGAGCCCAACACGGTGTTTTGAATATGCGTACACGTTGTGGAAAGTGTACACATTGACACTAAGTCAAGCTGTTTAACATATGCGTGACCTCATATGCTTATTACGTTTTTGTGATGAAAATACAAAAAAGCTACTCTCTTAACCATCTGCAAGTAAACAATGTATTGTTCTTAAGTATAGTCCCCACGATATAGAATAGACCTCTTGAATTTATTCCTGTAACTATAGCATGCCCTTTGATTCACATCTTCCCAGTCCTCTCAGCAACCCCAGAATAGTTTGTTCTTGTCCTGTTTCCTTCCACATTAAAATGCATTTGTACAAAGTCAAAAAACAAAAAAGGCAGGCAGAAGCATGAAATAGGCACTCAGATATATGGTCTGGATTCAAAGGAGAGGTTCAAGTTGAAAATTAAAAATCTGGATGTCTTTGGTGGCACCTGTGGCTCAGCAAGTAGGGCGCCGGCCCCATATACCGAAGGTGGTGGGTTCAAACCCAGCCTCGGCCAAACTGCAAAACAGAAAAACAGCCGGGCGTTGTGGCGGGCGCCTGTAGTCCCAGCTACTGGGGTGGCTGAGGCAGGAGAATCGCCTAAGCTCAGGAGTTGGAGGTTGCTGTGAGCTGTGACACCAGGGCACTCTACCAAGGGCGCTAAAATGAGACTCTGTCTCTCCAAAAAAAAAAAAAAAAAAAAAATCTGGATGTCTTCAGCATAAAGGAGACACATCAAGCTGTGGGAGCTCTTGAGATCCCTGGGGAGTGAGGGCCTGAGCTGTGCAGGCACCGGCATTCACCAGTCTAGGCAAGGAGATGAGGGGTAACCGGCAAAAGAAACAGCAGAAAGGTTGGTGGGAAATCAGGGGAGCACAGGGCCTGAGAGTCAAGTGGAGAAAGTGATTTAAGGAGGAGAAGTTCGTCATCCAGAGAGTGGGCTCTTGAGGAGGTAAGCCTTATCCTCTATTTGTGTATTTTGCCTGCTTCTGTCATGGGATCACCCTCATGAGGTACTGGCATCATGCTTCAGAAACGTGGACCAGATAAACTTCTCTCCCTCATAAATTGCACTATGATAGTCCGTTATAGCCGCAGAGAGCAAACTAAGACTAAAAATTGGCACTGAGAGTGGGGATGTTGCTATAACACATACCTGAAAATACAGAAGCAGTTTTGGGAATGGCTAATAGGTAGAGACTGGAGGAATTTGGAGAAGCAGTCTTTAAAAAGCCTACATTGTGGGTGGCGCCTGTGGCTAAATTAGTAAGGCGCTGGCCCCATATACGGAGGGTGGTCGGTTCAAACTCAGCCCCAGCTGAACTGCAACAAAAAAATAGCCAGGCATTGTGGGGGGCGCCTGTAGTCCCAGCTACTCGGGAGGCTGAGGCAGGAGAATCACCTAATCCCAAGAGTTGGAGGTTGCTGTGAGCTGTGTGATGCCACAGCACTCTACCGAGGGCGATAAAATAAGAATCTGTCTCTACATAAAAAAAAATAAATAAAAAGCCTACATTATGAATAAAGCATTAAGGGAAATTCTGGTGAGGGCTCAGAAGACCTCATGACTAGCAAAAATCTGAATCTTCAATTACTTAATGATCAGAGTTGCAACCGAAGAACCAAGTCGCAATGTGGCAGACGGGGGGTCCCACTGCACAGAGACGGTGCCTGACTGCCTGGGGTCTAGCAGGGCAAGAAAGTGCTGAGAAATTTACACACACACACAATGTTCTGACAGAGTATCAGAACACATATCAGAATACTGTCATAAAAAATGACAACATATCAGCCCCTCTCGAGGCTCACAGGTGCCATCTTGAGCCCAGTATCCAAGACTATTTATTAGCAAATTGGGGGGGGGGGGTTGTGCTAAATCCAACCCACACTTCACAAAGGCAGGGACCATTGAGGCAGCCCACCATACCATAGATTGTGAACTGATTCAGGGATTATCCCTAAACTATTTTGCCTATAGACATAGAGAGAAAGAATATTATTTTCACCAATGACAGTCAGCTTCTAACATCTATTCTCCCAATAAATACACAGACACTAGTTTTACCAAATAAAACTTTTTTTTTTTTTTTGAGGCAGAGTTTCACGTTCTCATACTGGGTAGAGTGCTGTGAGCTGTGATGCCTTAAACTCCTGGGCTCAAGCCATCCTCTTGTGTCAGCCTCCCAAGTAGCTGGGACTACAGGCACCTGCCACCACAACCAGCTAGTTGTTTTTATTTTTAGTAGAAATGGGGTCTTGCTCTTGCTCAGGCTGGTCTGGAAGTCCTTAGCTCAAGCTATCCACCTGCCTTGACCTATCAGAGTAGATAGGATTACAGTTGTGAGCCACTGTGCCCGGCCTACCAATCCCAAGGCCTAGTTAATAGAAGGGATAGGATGGCAGAGAATCTTGCAGGAGGCACCTGGGGAGCTGGCCTTTTCTATCCAGGCCTGCACAGAATGACCACCTTGGCACATATACCTGAGGGCAGATCAGCTGCTCAGCCCTAGACTTACAGCTTAAACTAAGGGGCATATATATGCAATAATACACCAGTTACTGAAGTTTCTTAAAGTAAATTGCAGACTTTTTTTTTTAATATATATATATATTTATTTGTTGTCGTTGCAGTTTGGTCGGGGCAGGGTTTGAACCCTCCACCCTCAGTATATGGGGCTGGTGCCCTACTCACTGAGCCACAGGAGCCGCCCATAAATTGCAGACATTATAACACCTTCCTCAAAGACTTTCCTAGAGTTATATAGACTCTAGGAAATCCTCTCTTTTGGGGGTGGCACCTGTGGCTCAGTGGTAAGGGCACCAGCACCATATACTGAGGGTGGTGGTTCGAACCCAGCCCTGGCCTGCTAAAACAACAGTGGCAACTGCAACAAAAATACCAGGCGTTGTGGAGGGCACCTGTAATCCCAGCTACTCAGGAGGCTGAGGTAAGAGAATCGCTTAAGCCCAAGAGTTGGAGGTTGCTATGAGCTAGGACACCATAGCACTCTACCGAGGTCTCAAAAAAAAAAAAACTAAAAAAATCATAAAAGGAAAAAAAGAAAACCTCTCATCTGGAAAATATGTGGCTATAAATAAAAGAATACATGAAAGATACAATGAAAAGAAAGTGGCGGGACTTACATATTTGTCTAGCTTACATGACTCTCAAAAGGGAAAAGCTAGACAAGTGGAATGTCTGTGTTGAATCCCGCCGCACAGTAGCTCAAAGCCCAGAATGTATTTTGTTGACTTAATAAAGCTCTCCAGGCAGCTCAAAAGGCTGTGGTAGCATTTCCGCCTCCCTGATGTCAGCGGAGCGGCTCTTCCATCAATGCTCAAATACAACTGAAAGAAAGGGGGACATACAGACCTTAGAAAATAGGAATCGTACTGTCCTTAAAAGCAGACCTTTTAAGTGAATGAAAGCAAATTATGCACACTATGATCTCAAATATATAGAATGAATACCGGGGGAAAACTCCAAGAAGTCATATGCAAATGATTAACAATAGAGTGATGAAATTGTGGATAATATTTTACTTTTCTTTAACTTCCAAAATTTTCAAAATAAAGCCTTTTGGGGGTATTCATGCCTGTGTATGTATTTAGGCTCATGCTCTAAATAAGGTTTTTGTCAATTGAACTTACGATGTTGATTTATAACAATCATTCTGGGAAGCTAAAAAGTTATTATTCACGGGCGGTGCCTGTGGCTCAAGGGAGTAGGCGCTGGCCCCATATGCCGAAGGTAGCAGGTTCAAACCCAGCCCTGGCCAAAAATTGCAAAAAAAAAAAAAGTTAGTATTTAGCTATTTTTGAATAACATAAGAGATTGATATCTGTATTAGTTATCTTGGGTGCCCTAGCTAAATAGGCAGCTTAAACAACTAAGTGGCTTGAACCATATAAATGTATTTGGATAAAAGGATTCTGCTCTTACAGAAAAATGCCGTTTAAAGACAGACTATGAAATCAGACTTTCCTGATTTCACTGCCTTCTGTGACTTCCTTCCTTGGAGGCCGAGCACGGAGGCTGAAAGTCCTGGCTTTGGAGTTAGACTACTGGTTTCAAATCCTATCTAGCTGTGTAACCTCGGGCAAGCTGCTTACCCTCTCTGTGTTTCAGTTTAATCATCAGTAAAACAACAACAATGATACTATTGTTAAGAGGTTTTGTAAACATGCCAGGAGGTGGGTGCATGGCACACCTCTTGGGGGCGGACACAATTCTAAGAGTGACTTTATCTAGCAAATGCAGTGTCACCTAATTTTTTGTACCCTCAATAAATCCCAAACAATAAAAAAAAAAAAAAAGTCTTTAGGGCAGCGCCTGTGGCTCAAAGGAGTAGGGTACCGGCCCCATACGCTAGAGGTGGCAGGTTCAAACCCAGCCCCAGCCAAAAAACTGCAAAAAAAAAAAGTGTTTAAAATGGTACATGCGTGGCTCAGCGCCTGTGGCTCAACGAGCTAAGGCGTCAGCCACGTGCACCTAAGCTGGCCGGTTCGAATCCACCCCGGGCCCGCCAAACAACAATGACGGCTGCAACCAAAAAAAATGGTACATGCGGCTCAGCGCCTGTGGCTCAATGGGTGCCTTAGCGCATTGAGCCTGAGCTGGATGGTTCGAATCCAGCCGGGGCCCACCAAACAACAACGACGGCTGCAACCAAAAAATGGCTGGGCCTTGTGGCGGGCGCCTGTAGTCCCAGCTACTTGGGAGGCGGAGGCAGGAGACTCGCTTGAGCCCAGGAATTGGAGGTTGCTGTGAGCTGTGATGC
>CAUYON010116392.1:0-29799 GCA_963573935.1 Arctocebus calabarensis
GAAAGAAAACCAAAGATATGAAAAAAACTGTCAAAGTACCTGGTGAATCACAGACAGTAAGTGATGTCCTTATCAGCTGTACAACCTGCCATAGTGAATTTCCATCTCGGAATAAACTTTTTGAACATCTGAAGGCCATAGGTCATGCAACAGCACCTTTGTCATCATCTTTAAACAGTGTAACAAGTAGTCGAAGCAAGAAGGAAAAACGTAAAAACAGATAGAAATTCTGCCTACACATTTTCTTTTTTTTTTTTACTATCTGGATTTTGAAACCAAAAAACTGAACTGAAATCATCCAAAAAGTAAAAATTTCAGTGATCTGCAATTTATTGCATTGTGGAAGATTATTTTTTACTTATAACAGCATTGTTTTGTTTAATATATATTTTTTAAACATTAAAAAAAAAAATGAAAAAGTGTTTCACTCTGTTGCCTGGGCTAGAGTGCAATGGTGTCATCACAGCTCACTGTAATCTCAAACTCAGCTTCCAGAGTAGTGGGGACTATGAGTGCAAGCTACCACCCTAAGCTAACTTTTGTATTTTTTGTAGCGACGTTGTCTTGCTATGTTGCCCTGGCCTCCCAAAGCACTAGGATTACAGGCATGAGCCACCATGCCCAGCCCTTCATAAAGTTTTAAATACTTCTTTCCATATAGTCATCTGTCAAAGGTAAAATGTTCTCTCTCCAGAAGGAACAACAACTACTCAAAGAAATGCATGATAATAAAGAAGACACCATAATATCTAAATGGCATGCTGCATATGAAAACCCAAAATGATGGCTCAGCGCCTGTGGCTCAATGGGCTAAGGCGCCAGTCATGTACACCTGAGCTGGTGGGTTTGAATCCAGCCCAGGCCTGCCAAACAACAATGACGGCTGCAACCAAAAAATAGCCGGGCGTTGTGGCGGGTGCCTGTAATCCCAGTTACTTGGAAGGCGGAGGCAAGAGACTCGCTTGAGCCCAGGAATTGGAGGTTGCTGTGAGCTGTGATGCCACAGCACTCTTATCCAGGGTGACAGCTTGAGGCTCTGTCTCAAAAAAAAAAAAAGGAAACCCAAAATGATGGTAATTTAGTAGCACTGATGCCCACAAAGGGGAGAACTATTAAATATTATAGGAGGCACCTGGATGTGGTTGCTCACGCCTGTAATCCTGTCACTCTGGGAGGCTGAGGCAGATGGATTGCTTGAGCTCGGTAGTTCTGAGACCAGCCTGAGCAAGAGTGAGACTCAGTCTCTACTAAAAAATAGACAAACTACCTGGATATGGTGGCACATGCCTGTAGTCCCAGCTACTCAGGAGGCTAAGGCAGGAGGATTGCTTGAGCACAGAAGTTTGAGGTATGATGCAATGACACTCTAACCAGGGCAACAGAGTGAGACTCTGTCTCCAAAAAAAAAAAAAAATTATAGGAGGCCACTGTTCTGGGCTAGGTTTCTGTACAAGGCCCCAAAACACCAGACTAAAAATCAAAATGGAGTTACCCATGCTAAAGTGCCACCTCATGAAACCTAAACTAAGTTGTGATCTAACATTCCAAGAAATCAAGAGAGAGATCAGGTGTGTGAGCATGAGTGAGAGTGTAAGCACAGGAGACAGAAAAAGCAAGAGAGATGTAACAGGTAATAGCCGGTTTCCCAAACAGTTTAAAACTGTAAACAGTATGATAATGAAGTTCCCTCTGCTTTAATACTTGCACAGAAAAGGTAGCTTTGATGTAACCTGATGTTAACTAGTCATTTTTCTACTGTTCCATCCCGGTCCCACATTATAAGAAAAATAACTTCGACAGACTAATATGCTCTTCGTTCTTTGCTTCTGCTTATTTCAGCCTAGTTTGGTCTCTAAAGTCAAACTTTTCTACTGAGCTCTTTGGAATGCTTATTCTATTTTATGGAATGAAGTATTATCTGATTTTAGAATCACAGAAAAGCCAATTGAGATTTTTTTTTTTTAAGTAGAGACAGAGTCTCACTTTATCGCCCTTGGTGGAGTGCCATGACTTCACACAGCTCACAGCAACCTCCAACTCCTGGGCTTAGGCGATTCTCTTGCCTCAACCTCTTGAGTAGCTGGGACTACAGGCGCCTGCCACAAATGCCCGGCCACTTTTCTGTTTTTGCAGTTTGGCCGAGGCTGGGTTTGAACCCGCCACCTTCGGTATATGGGGCCGGCGCCCTACTGGATGAGCCACAGGCACCGCCAATTGAGATCTTTAAACTTAAAAAAAAAAGAAAAAAGAAAAAAGAATAACAGACTTTTAGATTTTTTAAATAAACAAAACAGCTAAAAGATACAATGGAAAAAAGACATCATTCACAAAAGTAAAAGATAAAACAACCAAGAAAAAAACAATAAATGTTAAAAGATCTACATTAAGAAACATTCAAAATACTCTGGCTGAGGAATATAAAATATTCAAATGCTCTGGCTAAACTATAAAGAAAGAGAAAATCTGTTCTTGGTTAGAAAGAGTCAATAATGGCTGGATGTGGGGGCTCACACCTGTTAATCTCAGTACTTCAGGATGTTGAGTTATGAGGGTTGCTTGAGCCCAAGAATTTAAGACGAGCCTGGGCAACATAGTGAGTCTCCAATTCTACAAAAAAATGTTAAAAAAATTAACTAGGTATAGTGGTGCCCATCTGTAGTCCTAGCTACTAGGGTGGCTGAGGAAGGACGATCACTTCAATTCAGGAATTTGAGGTTACAGTGACCTAAAATCAGGCCACTGCGCTCTAGTCTAGTTGACAGGGTGAGACTTTGTCTCTTTAAAAAAGACTGCAAAAATTCTTCTATAATGTAACAATAAGATGTTTTAGATTAGACAAACTGATCATCCACATATCAATTTGTATTCTGCAACTTAAAAAGCTGAACGTAAAACTCGTATAAAAATATTATTTTTTAGGGGGCAGCGCCTGTGGCTCATCGAGTAGGGTGCCGGCCCCATATACCGAAGGTGGCGAGTTCGAACCCCGGCCTCGGCCGAATTGCAAAACAGAAAAAGAGCTGGGCATGGTGGCGGGCGCCTGTAGTCCCAGCTACTCGGGAGGCTGAGGCAAGAGAATCGCCTAAGCCCAGGAGTTGGAGGTTGCTGTGAGCTGTGTGATGCCACAGCACTCTACTGAGGGCGATATAGTAACTCTGTCTCTACGAAAAAAAAAAATATTAATTTTAGGCTCAGTGTCTGTAGCTCAAGTGGCTAAGGCGCCAGCCACATACACCAGAGCTGGCAGGTTCAAATCCAGCCTGTGCCTGCCAAAATAGTGACTACTACAACCAAAAAATACCTGGGCATTGTGGCATGTGCCTATAGTCCCTGCTACTTGGGAGGCTGAGGCAAGAGAATCACGTAAACCCAGGAGTTGGAGGTTGCTGTGAGCTGTGATGCCATTGCATTCTACCAAGGGTGACAGCTTGAGGCTCTGTCTCAAAAAAAAAAAATTATTTTTAAGTGTTAAGAATATCTAAGATGGGCTGGGCACAGTGGTTCACCCCTGTAATCCTAGCACTCTGGAAGGCTACAGTAGGAGGCTCTCTTGAGCTCAAGAGTTTGAGATCAGCCTGAGCAAGAGCAAGACCTCATCTCTACTAAAAATAAAAAATTCATGGGTGTTGTGGCAGGTGCCTACAGTCCCAGCTACTCAGGAGGCTGAGGGAGGAGGACTGCTTGAGCCTACTAGTTTGACGTTGCTGTGAGCTAGGCTGTGCTATGGCATTCTAGCCTGGGCAACAGACTGAGAATCTGTCTCAAAAAAGAAAAAAAAAAAAAATTTATATATAGTATGATTCTGGAAAATGTACAGTAATGATAGGCCCATCTCCGAAAAAAGGAAATTAGCTCTACTTAACAGGAAGATACATTATAATGTGGTAGAAATTATGACAGTGTAGACTGCTACATGAATAGTCAGATGGAACAATGGTGCAGAAGTCTAGTCCAAAAACAGACTGAAACATATGGCTTCTAAATCTAAGGGACATGAAGTAGAATGGAGAGAGGGCCGTTCTTAGAAATGTATAACAAGGGCACACAGGTGCTCTCAATGGCTCGACAAGGCCCACAGAGTGGCTGAAAAATTAGAGCACTAACTTGCAATAGTTTAAAAAAACTCACTTCTGTCAGGATGACATCATCATCCAGGTCCTCTTCTTCATGTTGCTGAGGATTTGGGGTGACCAGCATCGGAATCCCTTCCTCATCAGAAGAGTCAGATATGGTGATGGGCCCATCTCTGAGACTGATCCAGTCTATAGGAAGGCAGACAACATTGTTACTAGGAGGCCAGCACAACCATATTCAATGCTTTAGTTCAATTACAGCATGAAAAATGTTAGGTTACTAGCATAGCCCGCAAGCAGCACATGCACTCAAGCATTAAGTCATGTTTCTGTGCTGATTTTTGCCAATAATACATTTGGGAACTTGCAAGGAAAAACTAACAATTACTGCATTTAAGATATCAACTTTTTCTTATACTAGGGTTGAAGAAATCTGTTCATAAAATCTTGACTGTCAATTTCGTTAAAGTGAAATCATGGCTTCTCGCCCATCTCTATTTCTCCCAGGAATAAAAGTTTTTTTTTTTTTGAGACAGAGCCTCAAGCTGTCACCCTGGATAGAGTGCTGTGCCATCACTGCTCACAGCAACCTCCAGTTCCTGGGCTCAAGCGAGTCTCCTGCTTCCACCTCCCAAGGAGCTTGGACTATAGGTGCCCGCCACAATGCCTGGCCATTCTTTGGTTGCAGCCGTCATTGTTGTTTGGCGGGCCCAGGCTGGATTCAAACTCGCCAGCTCAGGTGTACGTGGCTGGCGCCTTAGCCCGTTCAGCCACAGGCGCCAAGCCGGAATAAAAGATTTTTATTTGAAACACTAGATCTGAAAAAAAAAAAATCACTCAAAACCAGTAAAATTTTCATTTAAATTAAAACATTAAAATTTTCTCACTTTCGACATAAACTTCAAGGATCATTTAAGCAAACATTTCAATGTTTTAGTCAAGCATCCATTTAGCACTATGACAGTAAGCAATTTAACTTTCCTAGTTTCCTTTTAACTATAACTAGAGTTTAACCATCTAGATGTAGAAATTGTGTTCAAGGTCTCTACTTCCTTTCATCTGTCTAAAGACAGAACATGTTTGACATGAATTACAGATAACACAAATTGGATTTTTTCTTGGCTGGTTTCATGGGAATGTCAAGGTCAAAAAGGGCAATAAAAAGAAAATGCATTAAGTGACCTTAAAAAAAAAAGAAAGGAATAGAAGAACAGTAAGAAAAGAAAGAGGCATCATCATTACAATTTCTGAAATTCCTCCATTAAAGCTGTAACATCTTTCTTGAGGTTAATGCCTCATATATTTTTTGGCACTCTACAATTTAAAAAGCAATAAAAAACCCCAATGATTTCATTTAATTCCTGTAAGAAAGCAGCAGTGACACCAGGGACAACAGTTGAAAGCAAAAGGTACATCTGCAGGATCTAAGGTCAGACAGCCTGAGTTTAAATCTCAGCTCTACCAAACACTAGCTATTGGAGTTGTTAACCTTCTTTAAACTATTTCCTCAATATTTAAAAAAGCTAAAAATGGTGCCTACTTAAAATAATTATGGACCTGCCCCCTCATATGCCCCTCCTAAAATAAAATAGAATTGTGACAATTAGTTGACAAAACTCAGATAAGATGCTTATTAATAGTTTAGACTGACAAATGTAACCAATTGAACTGAGGGCCTGAAACATACATTATAGAGAACATCCAGTTAAACATGGCAGCAAGAATTCAAGTTGATTATCCACCATCACCTCCTAAAACTCCACTGAAATGACAGTAAGGTATAAACCCTGAAGTACAACAAAGATGAGAACAGAGCTGATAGCAGGTAAGAGAATTCAACAAAATTCTGAAAAACAGCATATTGACAGAAAGGAAGTACTTTAGTATAAAGTGGAGAAACCATAGCCTGTAGAGGTAACAGCTGACAAAAGTGGCCTAATATATGCTGAATCCTAGAAAAGCTCAGAAATTGATAGAATAGGATACTTCTGAGAGCAGAAATGAGAGGTAATTCAGTTGATTCTGTAAGCAAAGGAACTTCTATATTTCTTTTTCTATGTAGCTAAATGACAAGCCACAGTTATCTAGGCAAAAGATAAAGACGAGTCTAGGTGTTGATCTCTTTGTATTTATTCTTCTTGGGAGTTCATTTCCTAGATGTACAGATTGACATCAAATTTAGGAAGTTTTCAGCCATTATTCCTTTAAATATTTTTTCTGTCCCTTCTGTTTTTCTTTCTTCTCCTTCTGAGTCTTATTACATGTTAGTAAGCTCAAGTTCTTCAATAATCTTCACTTTTCTTCATTCTTTTTTTCTTTCTATTCCATGGATCAAATAATCTTTATTCATCACTTATTCTTCTGCTAGCTTAGATCAGCTATTGAACAGATATGTAGTGAATTTTATTTATTGTACTTGTTACTACTAGAGTTTCCATGTGTGGGTTTTTTTGTTGTTATTGTTGTGTTTGTTTTAAAGAGACGAGGTCTCACTATATCACCTAGGCTAGTCTCCAACTCCTGGCCTCAAGCAATCCTCCTAGCTCAGCTTCCTAAAAAGTTGCAACTACAGGTACAATCCACTGTGCCCAGCTTTCTTTTTTAAAGTCATTTGTAGCTTGACTGATATTCTTTATTTCATGAGTCACTGTCATACTTTCCTTCAATTCATTAAATTTTTTTTTTTTTTGTAGTTCTTTAAGTAATTTGAAATCTCTACCTATTTAATCCAACACTGGTCTCCAGAGTGCAACTTTTATGGATTCTTTCATAAAAGAAGTCAGGTCATGGAATTTATACTTACAAAAAATAAACATAAATTTAGTCCAAGTATAAATGTGAATTGAGATTTTCCAGAAAATTTCATATACATTTAAGAATGTTTTTGAAATGCAGGTACTCTTCCTTTTGTGAGTCAATGAATTTTCCCATATTTTAAACACCATAAAACAAAAAAATACATGTCCTAAAATACATGAATTCAGAATCTTCTGGCAAAAAATAATTTAAGCATCACGTGAGGGCAAGATTATTTCAGCAGCATTTATCGTCCTTTAGATCACATAGGCCTTGAAAAGTGCTCCTTTGCAAAGTCACCATTTCCCCAAAACCATGAACTAATGCTGTTCCCATCATCCCACCTCTTAAGACCCAATGACTGCACATTTGCAGCTTTTTTGTTAATAGCTTATTAATTTACTTGTGATAGATGATTTTTAAACATGCCAGCAGGTATCATCATTTAACATAATTCTAGTAGTCTGACAAGTCCTTCTGTGCCTGATGTTCTGAGGTCTAAATATGAACTGTTACTGGATTCTAAACAGGACAAAACAGGTTCACTTCAAAGAAGATGTAGCTATAATAGTAAAAGAAAAAGAAGTAAGGAAAGGGAGAAAGTGAAAAGGAACTAACTTACCCTGTCCCCGATGGCAGTGAAAGTTGTTCAAGTGAATTACCTCTTCATTGTTGTTTCCCTCTGCCATTTTCAAATACAGACATATACATATGTGATTACTAATATCTAAACGTGACGGCCATCTGTCCCACAGGGTCTGAAAAAGAATAAAAGAAGAACATTAAGAATAAGGGAGGATCAGCCAGGAGCAGTGGCTTGTGTCTATAATTCTAGCACTCCTTGAGGCCGAGGTGGTAGGCTCCCTGGAGCTCAGGACTTTGAGACCAGCCTGAGCAAGAGACCCCATCTCTACTAAAAATAGAAAAACTTAGATAGGTGTTGTCGTGGGCACCTGTAGTCCCAGCTACCTGGGAATTTGAGGCAGGAGGATCACTTGAACCCAGGAGTTTGAAGTTGCTGTGAGGTATGATGACGCCATGCATTCTAACCTGGGCATTATAGTGAGAGACTCTGTCTCAAAAAAAAAAAAAAAAAATGAGAGTATCAAAACTCTTCCTAAATATCTGGTCAAGAAAACATTCAAAGCTTATGCTGAAAACATACCTTAAGAAAACACAAACTCAGGGCGGCACCTGTGGCTCAGTGAGTAGAGTAACGGTCCCACATACCAAGAGTGGCAGGTTCAAACTTGGTCCCAGCCAAACTGGAACAAAAAAATAGCCGGGCATATTGAGGCAGGCGCCTGTAGTCCCAGCTACTTGGGAGGTTGAGGCAAGAGAATCACCTAAGCCCAAGAGCTGGAGGCTGCTGTGAGCTGTGACGCCACAGCACTCTACCGAGGGCAACAAAGTGAAACTCTGTCTCTACAAAAAAAAAAAAAAGAAAACACAAACTCAAAACATAGCACTAAAAACATGTTGCCTGTGTGTATACATGCATGTGCACACCCTTTAAAGAGACAAAGTACTGACAAAGTATTCACACCCAGATACAAATATCCTAACCAAAACATGGGCAAAGGACATAAATGGGAAATTCAGAGAAGAAAACAAAAAAGATGCTCAATTTCACTAGTAATCAGGGAAGACAAATCAGAAACTGAGTTAATTTTAAACCATCAGGATGGCAAAAGTGGTAAGTATGTAAGAAACAGGAAATCTTTTAGCAATAATTATACCTAGGATAAAATTTGGTTTATGATATGGCCACTGCGTAAAGCTTGAGAAATGGGAAATCCTATACATTTCTGGTTTAAAGAGTTACTTGGTGCTTGGAGTCGTGGCTCACGCTTATAATCCCAGCCCTTGGGAGGCCAAGGTGGGTGGATCACCTGAGTGCACAAGTTTGAGACCAGCCCAAGCTTCAGCAAGACCACCCCCCATCTCTTAAAAAAAAAATAATAATAATAGCCGGGCGTTGTAGCAGGCACCTGTAGTCCCAGCTACTTGGGAGGCTGAGGCAAGAAAACTGCTTAAACCAAGAGTTAGAGGTTGCTGTGAGCTATGACACCACAATACTCAACTGAGGCTACAAAGTGAGAGTCTATCTCAAAAATAAATAAAGGAACAAATGGAAAAGAAACATGAATTCAGAGAATGATAGTACCCCCTAGACAGAATTTTACCACCTGTGCCTAAGTTGAAAACCTAACCCCCAATGTGGGCCCGTAATGTGAGCCTATTTGTAGCCTGTGGGAGGTAAGCAGATTTTGATGAAGTCATGGAACCTCAAGATGAAAGATTAGCACCTTTAGAAGAAGAGACACCAGGGCACTGCTCTTTCCCTCCATCATGTGGGAACTTAGGGGGAAGACAACTGTCTATGATCTAGGAAGAGAAATCACCAGAACCAAACAATGTTGAAACTCAGTTTTCAAACTTCCAGCCTCCAAAACTATGAGAAAATAAATTTGTTTTAACTGGCACTCAGTCTATGGTATTAGTCAGCCTGAGCTAATGTAGGTGGACTACAGAAATAATGTATACAGTACAGAAAATGGTGAAACAGGGTTTGAATTTTAGGCAACCAATGAGTATGGCGTAACTTAAAAAAATGTTTAAAAGATAAAATTAAAATTCTATACACTCATAAGTATATGTTGAGGGAATGATATTCATCAGATAGTTAAACTGTAATAACATCTGTGCTCTTTTTTTTTTTTTTTTTTTTTTTTTGATGCAGAGCCTCAAGCTGTCACCCTGGATAGAGTGAGGTGGCATCACAGCTCACCGCAACCTCCAATTCCTAGGCTCAAGCGAGTCTCTTGCCTCCGCCTCCCAAGTAGCTGGGACTACAGGCACCCACCCCAACAGGCCATTTTTTGGTTGCAGCCATCATTGCTGTTTGGTGGGCCTGGGCTGGATTCGAACCCGCCAGCTCAGGTGTATGTGGCTGGCGCCTTAGCCCGTTAAGCCACAGGCGCCGAGCCTGTGCTCTTGTTCAATAGGAAAACAGATAAGATTACAAGATAAAATGAGGCATTTTTCTAAACACCTGACATACACAACTCATCTAATGCTCACAACAACCCTTATAAGGCTGGCACAATTATTAATCTTAGTTTACAGGATACTTGGTTCTGGCCATGCCAAAGTAGCTGGTATTAGAATAATCCTTTATTGTTTTTTACACATCTGTTATAAAAGACTGGATATATAAAACGATTCTTTGAAGGCAATGAAGAAAAAATAGCAGGCAGGATTTCAGGGGCTCTGATCCTTGAAAAATCAGGGCAGGACACATTCATCTTGGATTCCTCCCCCCACCACCCCACAAAAGGTATTTCTCAACTCATACAGGTGAGAGAATGGAGCCCAGGCAGAAGCAACAGTTTCAATTGTCTGAGGAGTCAAAAGATCAAAGTTTGGGGCTGCCGAAGTAGCTGAGACTTTGAAAACCCTAGCAAGGAAGAATGCATAGAAAAGAGAATCTCCCCAAATCTGCATATTAATCCCCCCCCAAATTGTTGCTGGCCTAAACTGCATACATGCAGGATGAAACTCCAAATAATCTAGGAGCAGAAGGTTAAAGAGTTGAGCAGAAATCTCAGCAAACGTGTTGTTGAAAGATGATAGAGGTCAAGCCAATCAAAGTAGAAGGAGCTTGCTAAATACGCTGGGCTTTTATTTGAGACCCTAGGAGAGCCTTGAGAGTTAAGACCAAAATTACAACAGACCTACAGAAGCCTAAACCAAACTTTGACAGTATTAAGATGATTTGGCAGTACTCTATTTTCCCACCTAAAAACCTCAAACCCCAATGAAAGAAGATCATTTGGAGCCTCTAACTTTTTTTGCTATAATGTCCAGTCTCTGATAAAAAATTATAAGGCCACGCCTGACTAAAACATATATAAACACACAGCTAAAAGGAAAAAGGAAAACAAATGAACAAAAATACAAAAGGGAAAGACAAGAAACAGAAATCATCCTATATAAGATTCATGTGTTGGAGTTACTTAATAGGGACACAGAAAGGACTATATACTAAAAAATGGAAAAAGGATGGAAAAATAGTTGAAAAGAGCGTATTAACAACATTAGAATTTATAAACAGCATCTTGGACACAGTAGAAAAAAGTACTAGTAAACTGGAGGACAAATCAAGAAAGACTATTTCTAAAAGGAAACAGGAAAAAAGGAATGAAAAATAAAAGAATATAAAAGATACAGTCAAAATTTATAAAGCATGTAATTATTTAACATGGGTTAAAGAAGAAATCACAATGAAAATTAGTAACTATTTTGGCTAAATGAACTGAAAAATAATGAAAATAAAATATATCAAAATGTGTACAATGGAGAGGTAAAAGGACATATTTGAAGAAATGATGGCAAACTTGACAAAAATGATGAAAGACATTAACTCACAGGTTCTAGAAGTTTTGAGAGCCCCAAGAATAGAGCCCCTAACCCACTTTAGGCTATCATATTCAAATGACGTAAAACCACGACAGATCTTTAAATCAGCTACGGGACAAGAGACATTATTTTCAAAAGAACAGTCATAAGACAAATGACTACTTTTCAACAGAAACTATGGGAACTAGATAATATTGGAATAACATTTTAAAAGAAGACAAAATGCCAACCTAGAGTTTTTAACACGATCAAAATATCTTTTAATAGTATAAAGACATTTTCAGACAAACAAAAGCTGAATGAATCTGTTACCAGCAAACTAAAGGAAATTCTTGAGTTTCAAGGAAAGTGGTCCTAAAAGGAGGCATATTAGAATGTAAAAGAATATTGACAGCACAGAATAATAATGAATTATGGGATTTAAAAATATATGCAGATTTTTTTTGAGACAGAGCCTCAAGCTGTCATCCTGGATAGAGTGCGGTGGCATCACAGCTCACAGCAACCTCTAATTCCTGGGCTCAGGCGAGTCTCCTGCCTCCACCTCCCAAGTAGCTGGGACTACAGGTGCCCGCCACAATGCCCAGCCATTTTTTGGTTGCAACCATCATTGTTGTTTGGCAGGCCCAGGCTGGATTCGAACCTGCCAGCTCAGGTATATGTGGCTGGCGCCTTTGCCCATTGAGCCACAGGCGCCGAGCTGATATATGTAGAATTTTAATACATGATTGAAATAACACAAAAAGCTGGAGGGGAATAAATGAAGTTAAATTGCTTTAACCTTCTGTGAAGAGCTCAGAAACAAAACGTGACAATTGAGGAGTGCAGCAATCAGAACCACCATTATGGCACACTAATGGCAAACTATTCTGGATGTTCTTTGGTTTCTTACTAATCAAAATAATTCACCCAAGCTGGTTTGAGTCATTTGAAGCACGACTGTGAAAAATATTGAGAATAAAGCATATAATGCTTACAGATTCTTACAGACTCAAGTCAGGTAACATAAAAGAAACATGTGTGGTCAAGTTTTTGTTTGCAAATGAATGAGGCCTGTTGTATGCAACAAACACCTTGTTTGAATGCTTAAAGGAATCTTTCACAGTCAAAAGTTAAGGTTCTTAGCACTTTGGAAGGCCAAGATTGGAGGACTGCTTGAGGCCAGGAGTTGAGACTAGTCAAGGCAACACAGTGAGACCCTGTTTCTATTAAAAAAAAAAAATTAGCTGGGTGTGGTGGTGTGCACCTGTAGTCCTAGCATCTGGAAGATGAGCCAGGAGTCTCCTGGGAATTGGAGATTGTAATGAGATGTGACTACGCCACTGTACCCTCGTGTGAGTGAGAGTGACTGTGCACTGTGCATGCTCTTTCTCTCTCACTCACTCACTCTCACATACATGTACACTCAGAGCTCCTGCAGCGATTGAGAAATGGAAAAACTGTAATTTAAGATACAGTGAATTAAGTCAAAGATTCATAACTACTAAAATAATAATAAAAGAATGTGTATCTAAACAGCAAATAGAGGAGACAAATGGTATAAAAAAATAAGCAATCAGTGCAAAAGAATACCTGAAAAGAGAAATAAAGGATCAAAGAACACATGGGCCATTAAAAAAACGCTTAAAAATTCAATTACATTCAGAAATTATATAAACTGAGGAAATAAAAAAACATATTATCAGAATGAACATAACTAAGTGGTGTTTTATAAGAGACACACCTTAAGTATAAGAAAACTGAAAGGTTTAAAGTATGGAAAGCCATATACTGAACGTTAACACTTCATGTAATAAGTTCTTAATTTCAAATATTGTATTCTTCAGTTATATAATGCCTATCTGATTTTTTAAAGATAAATTTCAATTATCTTTTAGATTATGTTATATATCTTTTCCTCTCTTTGGTGTAATGAAACCTATAAAAAACTATATGAGCACATTAATAACAAAGCAAACATTACAGTAAGTATAATTAGAGACAAGTAGGGAGATTTCATCCAGATAAAAGGGCCAACTCAGCTCCACCCTTGTGGCTCAGTGGTTACGGCACCAGCCACGTACATGGAGGGTAGTGGGTTCGAACCCAGCCCAGGTCAGCTAAACAACTGCAACAAAAAATAGCAGGGCATCTGTAGTCCCACGTACTTGGGAGGCTGAGGCAAGAGGACGGCTTAAGCCCAAGACTTTGAGATTGCTATGAGCTGTGACGCCACAGCATTCTACCCAGGGCGACACAGTGAGACTGTCTAAAAAAAAAAAAAGAAAAGAAAAAAAGGGTCAACTCATAGAAAATACAACAATCCTAATTTGTACAAATCTAATTACATTGCTTCCAAATATATACAGCTTAAATAGACTTTAAGGAAGACCAATCTACTTATAGCTGGACAGAAGACTTGAATAGCTAACAACTGCAGAATATATATTCTTTTCAAGTGTGTGAGGAACATTCATAAACTACTGAGCTATCAAGTTAGCCTGAACAAATTTCAAGGGCTTGAAATCATACAACATATGCTATCTGACAAATCAATAAAAGAAAAGATAAATAGGATTTTTTTTTTTTTCAAGGAGACAGAGTGTCACTGTTACCCTGGGTAGAGCGCTGTAGCATCACAGCCACCTCAAACTCCTGGACTCAAGTGATACTCTTGCCTCAGTCTCCCAAGCAGCTGGGACTATAGGTGCCCACCACAATGCCCAGCTGGTTTTTCTATTTTTAGTAGAGATGGGTCTGGCTTTTCCTCAGGCTGGTCTCCTGAACTCAAGCAATCCACCTACCTCGGTCTCCCAATGTGCTAGGATTATAGGCATGCACTACTATACCCAGTCGGGAAATTTAACAACCTAAACATCATCATCACAATGAAAGTTAGTAACTGTCTTGATTGAATAAACTGAAAGATAATGAAAACAAAATATATCAAAATATGTGGAAAGGAGTTATAGCAGTGCTTAGAGGATAATTTATAGTTCCAAATGTGTATTTTATCTTATAGCTCAGTGGGTAGGGTGCTGGCCATATACACTGATACTGGTGGGTTCGAGCCTAACCCAGGCCTGCTAAACAACGACAACTGCTCACAAAAAACCAGCCAGGAACTGTGGTGGGCGCCTGTAGTCCCAGCTACTTGGGAGGCTGAGGCAAGAGAATCACTTAAGCCCAAGAGTTTGAGGTTGCTGTGAACTGTGACCTCACGGCACTCTATCCTGGGTGATAGCTTAAGACTGTCTCAAAAAAAAAAAAGTGTACTGGAAGTTACAGCAGGTTGAAAGGAAGACATCAGTGCCATTATTTACAGATGATAAGATTGTGAAACTGATGTAAAGACAGATAATAAAGTAGAATAGAGGGTTCAGAAAAAGACCCATCTATATTCAACCACCACATTACAACAAAGGTGCCACTGAAGCGTGGTAGGGAGAAAGAACCATCTTTTCAACAAATGTTGCTGGTCAAGTTGCTATCTCTATGGGAAGAAAAAAAATCAATCTTTGTCTATTCCTTATACACCATACATAAAAGACAATTCCAAATGAATTATGAAATGCAAAGTAAATATAAAAATTCTGGAATTTATGTGAAGACACAATTGTCCTCACAGAACAAGTTTACAAAGGGTACCAAAAATTTGTACACATTTTAAGTAAAAAACTATATTCAATTTGTAATACTCAATACATGTGCATGTATCAATAACAAAAACAAGTCACATTGAGAACCTCTTATAATTGCAGAAGTCAAACATGAATTGAGTATTACAAATTTAACAGTTTCTTCCTTTCTTAAATGTATATGTATTTTTTTGCACTCTATGCATTTGCATGTAACTGTACAGAGATACAACTGGAATGAATAGGTGAATGAATGAATGAATCATAAGGTCTTGTGATACAAAAATGAACACTGTACTAGTAAGAAACTAGAAAATAACATTTAAAAAGGATATTATTTAAAGTAGCATCTAAAAAAAAATCAAATAAATACCAAGGAATAAATATAATGAAGGCTATGCAAGACTTCTACACCAAAAACTATAAAATATTACTGAGAAAAATTAAAGATTAACAAATGTAAAGACATAACTACATTCGTGAATTAGCTCAGTTTTATAAAGATGTCCATTTTTTCCCAATTTATGAATACTAATGATCCCAAATTTAAAAAATGAATATATTTCACTTAGATGACTTTACAATTTACTGGAATATGCAAAGAGCCAAGAATAACCAAAACATTCATAAAGAAAAAGAAAAGAGGCTCAGTGCCTGTGGCTCAATCGGCTAAGGTGCCAGCCACATACACCTGAGTTGGTGGGTTCGAATCCAGCCCTGGCCTGCCAAACAATGATGGCTGCAACAAAAAATAGCTAGGCGTTGTGGTGGGGGTGGGTGGTGGTGCTGGTGGGGCCTGTAATCCCAGCTACTTCAGAGGCGGAGGCAGGAGAATCACTTGAGCCCAGGGGTTGGAGGTTGCTGTGACTGTGATGTCACATCATTCTCCCCAGGGCGACAGCTTGAGGCTCTGCCTCAAAAAAAAAAAAAAAAAAAGATAAGAAAAGCAAAAGATGGAGGATTTATACTATCAAATATTATCTTCTTAAAAAGTTACAGTAATTGAGACAATGCTATATTAACAAAAGAGAAAAACAGAGTCCAAGATAGATTCTTTCATAAATGGATGTTTGATTTATGACAAAAGTGGCACTGTAAAGCAATGGAAAACATGATCTTTTTTGCCATGATACTATCCTAAAAGCCATATTTAGGGCAAGGAGTGAGAACTTCTTCCTTATGCCTTATACAAAAATAATTTTATTTTACTTTATTTTAAGACAGAGTCTCACTCTATTGCCCTGGGTAGAGTACCAGGACATCATAGCTCACAGCAACCTCAAACTTTTGGGCTCAAGCAATCCTCTTGCTTCAGCTTCCCAAATACCTGGAACTATAGGCGCTCACCACAATGCCTGACTAGTTTTTCTAATTTTGGTTGAAACAGGGTCTTGATCTTGCTCAGATGGCCTCAAACTCCTTTCTTTGATGAAAATTCGAGGAATGAAAATCAATAAATAAGAATAAAAGAGGGTCAACTGTAAGTAACTGCTACGGGGACCTTTTAGTTCCAAGATCCTATCTGTGACCTCAGTCACTCAGCTCTTTTCTTCCTAAGAAAATCTCAATCTTCTTTGCCTTCCTTGGAGAAACCACGTGCTCCTGAGGAAATCAACCCCAGATCCTGGCCCATCACTAAATGATGTCTACAAAAAGCTAAGTTGACTAATATCAGCCTTTTCCCAACTTATGGAATGCCAAGTTTTATATAAAGAACATCAAAATTATGTTAAAGCTTTACAATAGAAATTTCTGGCATCTGTAACTGAACAAAAGTATCCCAATTTGTAAAAATTAACAAATTTGACCATAGTTAGGGTCTTCTACTTAAAATAACAATACCGACATCACTTAATACACAGAGGAAAAAGCCTTGGTATCAAATTTGAATTTCATTAAGTACTTTTTTTTTTTAAATGAGATTTTAAAAAAGCATTTCGAGCACTAATTCCAAGAGCAAAATTTCTTATATTTTACCTCATCTAGCTTTCTTCAATTTAACAACGGAAATCAAAGGGAAATGTGATTCATTTTATACCTCATTTAGTTAATTATTAGTAGGGCTTTGAAAAATTCCTCACAGGCCAGGTGCAGTGGTTCACGCCTGTAAACCTAGCACTCTGGGAGGCCAAGGCTGGCAGATAGCTTGCGCTCAGAAGTTCAAGACCAGCTTGAGCAAGAGACCCCGTCAATAAAAAGTAAATAAATAAATAAAAATAAATAATGGCTTTGTGGTGGGCACCTGTAGTCCCAGCTACGTGGGAGGCTGAGGCAAGAGGATCACTTGAGACTGAAAGTTTGAGGCTGCTCTGAGGTATGAGCCATGACACTCTACTGGAGGCACTCCTCATGAGTGGCCCCTGTGGAAAAGGAAGTCTGATGATGGAATTTCTACACTTGACTAGACGTAGGTCTCTGCAACAGGTTCATTTAACTTCCTTTCATCTGGGCTTAAGATTAGACAGTCTAGGTTTAAATCTCAGTCTTACCATTTAATAATTGGCTCTGGGTTAACTGCTTAATCTTCTGGGCCTAGTTGCCTCATTTATAAAATGAGAACAATACGGTTGTTTTAAAATTAATTGAGGCCAGGTATGGTGGAGCAGGTCTGTAGTTCCACCACTCTAGAGGCTGAGGCAGAATGACTTTACCTGGTAATAGTTACCACACTCTTCAACCTGGGCAAGAGCAAGACTCCACTTGTACAGAAAAAATAAATTAGCCAAGTGTGGTGATGTGCACCTACAGTCCTTGGTACTCTGGAGGCTGAGGCAGAGGACTGCTTGAGTCTAAGAGTTCAAGGCTGCAGTGAGCTGTGGTCATGCCACTGCACTCCAGCCTACGTGACAGAAACTGTGCCTCTAAAAGATAGATTAAATTAAATATAACAAAATTGAGTTACATATATAAAAGTGTTTAGCACAGTGCCTGGCACATAGAAGTATGACATCACTTTATGTGTGAAATAGAAATAGCTATTCTCCTTACCTTGTAAGGCTATGTTGAAGATTAAATAAAAGACTAGAATCCACTTTGTATATGGTAAATTCAATCAAAATAGGAACTCTAATATCACAAGTACACATCACGTGCAGTGTTTATTAAGAAGAGCTGATGTTGGGGGGGAGGGCTCAAAAAAAAAAAAAAGAGTTGATGTTACAGACAGATGTAGAACCTTTTTTTTCCCCTTCCAAGTTACACTTCACTAGTATGATAACTAGTCACAGTTAAATTTTTACTTACTACTCTAAAGGAACTTCATTTTTCCTCTGGAAGAAGCAAGAAGCCATACAGAAGTCTCACTGCTTGCTTCTTGATGAAAAAGCTGAAGAAAATAGTTAAGAGTCTAGAAATAGAAAATGCCATCCAAGAAATAGTATTTCAGTCCTTGCCTCTTCTCTTTATTATAAACATTATCTTAAGTACACTTATGATGACTATTCTCTTTAGTCGAATATATGGGTTAATACTTATAAATTAGAACCAGATATCAGATTTTTTTTTCCTTTGGAGACAGAGTCTTACTCTGTTGCCCAGGCTAGAGTGTCATGACCTTAACCTAGCTCACAGCAACCTCAAACTCCTGGCCTCAAGCAACTCTCCTACCTCAGCTTCCAGAGTAGCTGGGACTACTGGCACACAACACAATTCTTCTATTTTTAGTAGAATTTTTCTATTTTTCTATTTTCTAGGCTAATTTTTCTATTTTTAATAGAAATGGGATCTCACTCTTGCTCAGGCTGGTCTTCAACTCCTAAATCCAAGTAATCCTTCCATTTCAGCCTCCTAGAGTGCTAGGTTGACAGGTGTTAGCCACCATGACCAGCCTATCAGCATACATTTCATCATTTTATTATTGAGCTTATACAGTATGTTGACCACTCAGTGGACTGCAACAAACTGGTCAACATACAGAGGTAGTCCACATAAGGAACTAGGCCCACTGTACTGATAACGTACATATGTGCACGTCCCATCTATGAAAATTTGGTCAAATATGGAAGTTCTACTGTATATAGTACTCTTATATTGTAAAGCTTTAAGAAAATTAAATGGCAATTCTATGTTTTTTTTTTTTTGGCCAGGGCTGGGTTTGAACCCACCACCTCTGGTATATGAGGCTGGTGCCCAATTCTGTCCTCTTTTATTTCCAACTGTCCTAATGACCTTTTCATTCCCTTCTGTTCCTTGTAGAAATGAATCAACATACAATAAGAAAGTGTTCTTATTTCAATTGTATTTTTTCTAAATACTCTTGATGTGTCTTGTTCACAACTATATTTGCAGTGCCTAGCACAAGTCCTGAATGAGTGGATCCAAAAACATTTTCCTATGTCTGCCTGGAGTTCTTGTTCATCATAGCCAAATAACAAGTCAGGTAATATGGCCTAAGCAATAAGTTTAATTAGCATTTCCTTCAGTTACCAACTACTGCCCATCACAGAAAATTTGCAAAACAGGAAAAGAATGACACCACCCATGGTTTTTTCACCCAGTTTTCTTATTTTCAAAATTGCACCTTCACTTCCTTGTGACCAGAATGCTTGAGTCTGTCTCAGACAAATCATTTTCTTCTCTTTCTCCTCCATTTTTCCTTCCAAATGCTCTTAAAACAACACTGCATGATTCTGGAGTTTTGTAGTGTCATTGCTCTCCAGAATAATTTAGAGTTACTTCTACAACATGGATATGGTGGTAATAAAAGACTTCCAAATTTAATCAAAGGAACAGAATACCTAGGCACAGGACAGAATCTGACACACCCATAACACCTCTTTCTAGCATGTTTTCTAAGTGTCTATGAATGATTATTGCTTTTCATTCAATTACTAGTGCATCTTTTTTTTTTTTTTTGAGACAGAGTCTTACTTTGTCACCCTCAGTAGAGTGCCATGGCATCACAGCTCACAACCTCCAACTCCTGAGCTTAGGCGATTCTCTTGCCTCAGCCTCCCAAACAGCTGGGACTACATGCATCCACCACAATGCCTGGCTATTTTTTTTCTTGTTGCAGTTTGGCCGGGACCAGGTTTGAACCCGCTACCCTCAGTATATGGGGCTGGCGCCCTACTCACTGAGCCAGAGGCGCTGCCCCACTAGTGCATATCTTAGCCATTGTTTGGATAGTCAATCTTTATAAACCTATGCTAATATTTTACCAATATTAAATCAATACAATAAAAAGTTAATACAGTAAAGTCTGTGGATATGGAGGGATGACTGTACTGTCTTTTATATAATAATGTTACACAACAAATTTTTAAACTTTTTAATGTAACGAAAATTTGTTATATCATACAGCATGAGGAATACAGAGAAAATTCCACATGAATCTTGCTTTCAAGAACTCAAGAGTTTCATCAGTAAGAGAAAATACGCACAACATTAAGTACACCATAAAGTCAACAGTGCAATAAAGACACTACTAAGGCTGAGAAAAGGCAGTCAGTCTTGGAAGGCTTAGCAGGGACAGCCACAAACTAAACTGAGCACTGTACCAGATCTGGGCTTAGCTGTAAACCGGACAGCAGTTTTCACTTAGGGCTCCCAAAGCCACAGGGTAAGAAGTCTAAATACTCCACTGAAAGACCACATAGAAAGCTCTGCCACTACATGGAGAGGGAAAACTGAGCCCAGCCTTCCAGCAGTCTCTGACAAGGTACGTGATGCAAGACACCATCTTGGAAGTGTATCTTCCAGTACTGGCCAGATCTTATAACAGCACATGGACCAGAGATAAACTTCCCAGGTGAATCCTTCCCAATCTCAACTCAAAACTGTCAACAAATAAAGCTGCTATATGAAGTCAGCAAGTTCTAGAGTGGTTTGTAAGGCATCAATAGATAACCAAAACAGCTCAAATCTTACTTTCTAGCTAATGGGAAGCAATGGAATGACAGTTGTTCTTCAGAAAAATCAACCTAAGCTGGGTATTGTGGCGGGCACCTGTAGTACTTGGGTGGTTGAGGCAATAGGATTGCTTGAACTGAGGAGTTTGAAGTTGCTGTGAGCTGTGGCACCATGGCACTCTATCCAGGGCAACAGAACGAGACACTGTTTCAAAAGAAAAATCAACTTAGCAGAAATGTGTGGGACAGCCTTCGGGAGACATCTGATGCCAGGAAACAAGAGCCAGTGAAGTCTGAACTAGAGATAATAGTATGTAGGGGGAGGAAAAAAACACAAAACGCTGACTACAAAGTTAGATTCAACAGGACTTTTGTTTGTAACTGGCTATCAAGGTAAGAGGAAGGAAGGAGTCAAAGTTGACCTAGATGTAGAAATCAGGTGACTACGGGATGGTGACGTTACTAAGGAAGAGCAAGGCAGATAATGAGTTCATAATAAGAAAACACAACGTGTTAACTTTAATGCATAGACAAAATGGAACTAAAGGAAAATAACATCGATAATTACAGATATATTATGCAAACAATAGCATAGAGTTTAAACAGAGTTTAAGAGCGCTCTAAAAATCCTGTCATCGGTGTCTTTCCGCAATAGGAAAGGTTTTAAACCAAAAATTAAATTTAAAATCAGTGGGTGGGCTAGTTTAACATAAAACAATATTTTCCTCAACTGTCAACTGAAAATTGATTTAGCAACTAGAACAGGTAAGTAGGCACATCCTCATCCTCGAAAGGGCAAAATCAGCGTTTTCAGTAATCATTTTAGAATCAAATCTTTTGTGAACTCAGGACACCCTGTCTTTTTTTTTTTTTCTTGCGTTTTTTGTCTGGGGCTGGGTTTGAACCTGCCACTTCTGGCATATAGGGCTGGCGACTACTCCTTTGAGCCACAGGCGCCGCTCCACACTGCCCTTTTTTTATTCCAACTACTGCCTTGTAGGCTCCCCTATGACATATTTTTTTTCTTTTTTTTTTTTTTGAGACAGAGCCCCAAGCTGTCACCCTGGATAGAGTGCTGTGGCATCACAGCTCACAGCAACCTCTAACTTCTGGGCTCAAGCGAGTCTCCTGCCTCCGCCTCCCAAGTAACTGGGACTACAGGCGCCTGCCACAACACCCGGCCATTTTTTGGTTGCAGCCAGCATTGTTATTTGGCAGGCCCGGGCTGGATTCGAACCTGCCAGCTCAGGTGTATGTGGCTGGCGCCTTAGCCCATTGAGTCACAGGCGCCGAGCCCCCTATGACATATTTCTACACTGAGAATTTTTTTTTTCTTTGCAGTTTTTGGCTAGGGCGGGGTTTGAACCCGCCACCTCCAGCATGTGGAGCAGGCACTCTATTCCTTTCAGGCCCTGCCCAGAGTTATTTTTTTAGAACACAACTCTCACATGGTAGGATCAAAATCCTTACCATGGTTTACAAAACACTGCAATCCTATCCTATGAACCTTGCTCTCACAGGCTCACTTCATACTTTCCCCTCATTCACCAGTAACAACGGCTCAGTTCCTTAAACAGGCCATGCCTCTTTGTTCATTTCAGGCTTTTCTGTGGCTGGATTACTCTTCCTCACTGACTCTATTATGGAATCAACTCTACTCATCCTTCAGATTCTTCACATCCTCATCCTCACAGAAAAACCTTTCTGGACTATTTCCTAGAGCACTTCCCCCGACCCTCCAGTTCCATCACACATCCCTCACATCTGAAAAGTACTTACCACAACAATAATTTCATGCCTTTAGGAAACTATGTTTAATTTTGGTATCCTCTGCTAAAAGTTTAGTTCCCAGAAAGCAGGATTGTGGGTCTTACTTGCTTCCAAAGCCTGAGAACATAACTGCCTGGCACAAAGTAGATGGTCTAGAAGTACTTTATGAATCAACAGCATTCACTAGTATAGCAGGATAATTAAAGGCATGAACTCCAGAACAAAACTGAGTTCAAGTTCCAGCGCTGACCTTACAAGTTTTGTGACTAGATAGGTTATTTTTCAGCCTCTTAGTTTCTTGCCTTATAAAATAAAGACAACAGTCCCGGCACGGTAGCTCATGCCTGTAATCCTAGCACTCTGGGAGGCTGAGGCTGATGGACTGCTTGAGCTCACAAGTTCCAGACCAGCTGAACAAATGCAATACCTTGTCTCTACTAAAAATAGAAAACTGAGGCAAGAAGATGGCTTCAGCCCAAGAGTTGGAGGTTGCTGTGAGCTATGATGCCTTAGCACTCTATCAAGGGCAACAGCTTGAGACTGTCTCCAAAAAATAAATAAATAATAAAATAAAGATAACAGACACTAAGTCATTGAGAGAATTAAGAGTTAATATATAGAAAATACTTAGAATAGGGTGTCACATTATTAGAAGTGTATATTTTGTTCTACTTTTATTAACAATAATGCAAATATAATGATATTGTCAGATGTGAGATTTATGGCATTCTAAAGATCTAGAATATAGGAAAGCCTAGAATTTAGTAAACACATTAAATAGTAGATCATATTATAACTGGCAAACAGGCTCTCTCACATTTTCAGTCTCCATGATTCATACCTCAACTTCAAAAAGAAAATTCTCAGTTTCTATGATTCATACCTCAGTCTTTATCATTCTTTACGAGGGCTTCAAGGGTTCTCTTTTATCAGCTGCTGCTAACCTCCAGAATAAAATCTAAAGCCTCTAGTCATAGGATTTACAGGATGTGGGTGTACAAACTCTCTCCCTAGTCATTTCCTCAAATTCACCACTCCCTACACTGAGGCACAATAAATTACGGATACAAAACCTAAAGCAAAGTTAGACCATTTCTTGGCTATTTCCCTACAAGTTAGCTTACTAAATTGAGATGTGTCGTAAAATCTTCCCAGTCCTCTACTTCCTCACAGTAGGGTAAATCAAAGTGCTCAGGGCAACTGCTTACCAAGGCACTTACCACAGGGTACCAGTGATTAACACGGCCCCACCAGACTTATATCGGAGACCCGGCCCTAGAACAGAACTGGCACGTTATAGGTACTCCGAGGTTGGTTACAAGTTGCCCCAAGTTTCCGATCTTCGTTCTACCCGGCATGAGGGCCACCTGGCACGCGCACATCGGCCTCGCTCCCAACCAGCACCCAAGCACGTGCTATGCGCTGCGGGAACTGGAGCTGGACTAGTTCTATCGGCGCTGCAGAAGGGTTTTGACGCACTTGCTGTCTCCTCGCTGAGTGCTGGGTGACACCCACCCCTTAAGAACTGAGTGCAGAAGGTGGAAACGACTGGCCGTCAACCCGCTGGGAGCCGAGGCTAGAGTTCAAAGTCACTATCTCCCTCCGTTTCTCCAGGCCGCGGTCGGGTGCACGGACACTGCCTCCTACCGCAGCTTCGGTTCCAAGAGAGGAAAGCGACGGGGCCACTGAAGGAAGCTCGGTCTTTCAGGGCTGTCGCCCCCGCACAGCAGGCTGAGGGGCGGCCCGCGAAACTTCCTGAAGTGGAGGGAGCCGCGGGAGGGGTCGCCCGGACGCCAAGCGCCTTTGTCGCTCTCTCCTCGCCTCTGGTCCCCGCTGCTTGCGGCTCAGCGGCGCCCAAGGCACGCCCGGGCCTCGGGCCTCGCCCCCCGGCTCCGCGGACCTTACAGTCCTCCTCCCCCGCCCCCACCCCGGCCTGGGCTTAATGGAGATAACCTGGGGAGAGACCCCCTTGCCTCACAAGGTCTGCCGCGGTGCCCCGGCGCACCCCGCGGCCGACACTTACTCGCCAGCTCGCTAGGCGGGCTCAGCAGCCTCCGCCGCCGCGGCTTTTAGTTACCAGGAGCAGCCGCCGACAGCTCAGTCGCCGCAGCGGAGAGAGCAGCTGTGCTTCTTCCGGCTCTGCCGCGGCGTCACCCCGCGCCTGCGCACAGCGCCCCCTCCCGACTAATAACAGGAAGAACCATAGAGGTACGCCAGGCGCTAGGGAGGAGGGACCTGAGGAGCGGGACCATAGAGAGGGCGCCTAGCCGCTCCCGCATTCGGGTTCACCTGCAGAGTCTTGACTCCCCCATTAGGCGGGAGGACGAAAGGAACCAACTCCCCTCCTCGTCGTCCCCCGCGTCCCACAAGGCGTCACTATCTCCCTACAGGTGAAAAGGGTATGGGGACAGGTGGCCATGGAAATCTGCTGGGTATGCACTTGTTTGCTCTGTTGCCTTTGGCAAGGCATTCATTCAACAAATATGTTCTCAGGGCTTCCTGCCTGAGGAAGTAGGCACTGTTCTAGGAACAGGGTATGCAGCAGTGAAGTGGGTCCCTGTTCTTGTGAAACTTATGTTTTAGTTGTAAAGTTAGTAACTAATATGCAGGCTCAATAAGGGTTTGTTCAGGCAAAAATGAAAGCAGGAAACAAATAAAAGCAGGAAAAGGGGTAGAGAGTGTGGTCAGGGAAGGCAGTTCGTTCCGACGGAAAGTTGAATGAGGTGACAAAGTGAACATTGCAGACAGTGGGTGTGGATGGGCAGAGGCCCTGAGGTGGGAATGTGCCTGGTGTCAAGAAACAGCAAGAGGCGGTGCCCATAGCTCAGTAGGTAGGGTGCCAGCCACTGAGTCTGGTGGATTTGAGCCCGGCTGGCCAGCCAAAACAACAATGACAACTCTAACAACAACAAAAAGAAATAGCCGGGTGTTGTGGTGGGCACCTGTAATCCCAGCTACTTGGGAGTCTGACACAAGAGAATCACTTAAGCCCAAGAATTTGAAGTTGCTGTGAGCTGTGACACCATGACACTCTACCCAGGGCAACAGCTTGAGACTCTGTATAAAAAAAAAAAAAAAAAAAAGAGAGAGAGAAAGAACGAAACGAAACAGCAAGAATGCCAGCTTGGCTGCCATGCAGTGAGAGAGGGAGAATGTTAGGGACAGAGGTTGTCTGGGTGGCAGGGACCAAGTTGTAAACGATCTTACTATATTTTGGTCTATCCTGGATTTTATTCTAAGTGTGATGGGAAACTACCGGAGAGTTGGAAGAAGGGGTGTGAGACCTGCTTATGTTTTCCAGAGATCTGGGGTCTGTTTAGAGACCTCTATAATAGAAGCTCTATGGCAGAGGTCCCAATAGAGGAAAGCCAGTTAGGAGGCTCTTGCCAGAGTCTAATGGTGACTTAGACCACTTTGGCCAGGAATGAGGTGAGGGAATAGGGCCAGATGAGGGATTTTTTTTTTTTAAAGGCAAAACAGGATTTTCAGATGGATCAGATGTTGAGAGAGAAAGAAAGGGGTCAAAGATGACTATGTAGTTTTTGGCTTGTGCAGCTGGGTGAATGGTGGTTCCACTCACAAATATGGGGAACATAGGGAGGAACAGATTAACATGTTTTGGACATGTTAAATTGCCAAGAAGACCTTCAAATCTTAGAGATATCAAGTAGGCAATTAGATAGATGAGTCTGGAGCTTAAAGAGGACATGTGGACTTAGAGCAGTGGTTCTCAATCTTCCTAATGCCATGGCCCTTTAATACAGTTCCTGTGGGTCAGAGGTTGAGAACCTCTGACTTAGAGGCTAGGGATTTAAATGGGAAGTTACTGTAGATACCATAACATATAGATACTATATAAAGCCATGTGCCTGGCTAAACTTACACCCAGGGAATGAGTGCAGCTAGAGAGAGAATAGCTGAGCCAAGGAGGTAGACGATAAGAAGGAGAAAAAAACGGAAGAGTGTGGTGTCCCAGAAGCCAAGGAAAGCACTCCCAATGAGAAGGTTATGAACAGCAGCACTACCAGATGCGGCTCAGGGAAACAAGAAAGAAGGACATTCACTGAAAGTGAGGTCAGGGAAGGGGTCTCAGAGGTCTGTGGAGGTCTGTGGAGGAAAGAGTGGGGAGCCAAATGACTAGCAGAATGTTGTTGGCTTCCTGGGTCTGGAGCTTTGTGATCATAAAGTTAAAGTGAAGCCAGGAAGCAAGGATGTGGGTCTTTCTCCAGCCACATGCACAGATGCTAGAGAGAAGGAAGGGGTCCTAGAGAGGCATGCTTGACATTGAGATTTTGGAGATGGTGCAGGTGTTGATCATGATGAACCCCAGGGTGTGCCTCTGAGTAGGTGGCTGAGCTAGACGGGAAGTTAAGGTCATTGAAGGGGAGAGACTGGGAAGCTAAGAGGGCTGGGCATGTGTGGATTATTTAAGATGTTAAACATCAAGACAGATGTCAGAAATGGGAGTGGGGAGACCATTAAATAGGTTTTTAAATCTTCAATGAATAAAGGAAATCATGAGGAGGCCAGCAGGTAGCTGCACAAGAAAGAAGAGGGTACACATGCTTCCCCAGGATTCAGTTCACTGTCATGTTGTTTTTGTTTTGCTTTGTTTCAAGGAAAGTGGGAGGAACAATAGTCTGGATGCAGCAATGAGTGCCCCTCCTTGAGGACAGTGGAAAGTGGCTTACAGGAGTTCACACTGGAGAGAACAAGACCTCTGTTAAGATGGCTACGGGGGAGCAGCATTCTGGGGAAATAGCCATGTTTCAGGGAAGTAGAAAATTAAGGGCTGCTTTGAGGAGAGGCTAAGTACACAGGGATCTTCCTGATGACAGACCCTAGGTTCTGGAGGGTGCTGTGCATGGGAAAGTTTAGAACAGAGGTGTTCAACCCATGGCCCAAAATATCTATGAAGGCAACCCAACATAAAATCATAAACTGGCTTAAAACATTATGAGATTTGGGTTTTTTTTTTTTTTTTTTTGTGGTAGAGACAGAGTCTCACTTTATGGCCCTCCGTAGAGTGCCGTGGCACCACACAACTCACACCAACCTCCAACTCCTGGGCTTAGGCAATTCTCTTGCCTCAGCTTCCCGAATAGCTGGGACTACAGGCACCCGCCACAACGCCCAGCTATTTTTTTGTTTTTCAATTTGGCCAGGGCCGAGTTTGAACCCACCACCCTCGGTATATGGGGCCGGCACCCTACCTGCTGAGCCACATGCACCACCCTGGGGTCATTTTTTGGTGGAATTCAATTGCGCAGTTCTTGAGCATGAACTTTGTTGATAACATCTTTTCCAAGTGTCATGTAAAGTAAACACAAGTAGGCTCTCACTATTTGTATGCATGTGTGGCATCAGTTTCATTGTGGTACTTGCTTCCAGTGTGCTATCTCCCAAGCACAGGCAGTCAAATTGACACCATTGGAATTTACATGTGCTTGTAGTGACCAGTCCAGGCAGTGATTATCAACAATATTTCAACCTACTACTGCAACATTAGGTGTTTAATGTTATTTAGAAGTCCAGTAAGCATTCTTTTTTTTTCTTTTTTGGGAGGAGGGGACCGAGTCTCACTTCGCTGCCCTCAGTAGAGTGCTATGGTGTCATAGCTAACAGCAACCTCAAACTCTTGGGTTCAAGTGATTCTCTTGCCTTTGCCTCCCAAGTAGCTGGGACTACAGGCCTCCACCACAACGCCTCGCTATTTCTGGAGATGGGATCTCACTCTTGCTCAGGCTGGTCTCAAACCGTGATCTCAGGCCATCTACTTGCCTTGGCCTCCCAGAGTGCTAGGATTATTGGCGTGAGCAACCAGTAAGCATTCTTATTGGGTTACCAAGGATACCTCCACACCCCGTACATCACCCACGGCCACACTTTCAATCAGCCCTGCCTTGCCCTACATTGGCAGCCTCAGTGTGGAATGGCCCAAACAGTGCTGTTTTCCTGTCAATTATTTTTCTTTTCTTTCTTTCTTTCTCTCTTTCTCTCTTTCCCTCTTTCCCTCCCTCCTTCCCTCCCTTAGTTCCTTCCTTTCTTTTTGTGTCTCACTGTGTTACCTGAGGTTAGAGTGCTATGGGATCATCATAGCTCACTGCAACCTGAAGCTTCTGGGTTCAAGTGATCCTCCTGCCTCAGCCTCCTGAATAGCTGAGACTATAGACACCCACCACAATGTATGGCTGATTTTTCCTATTGGGGTCTTATTCTTGCCCAGGTTGGTCTCAAACTTCTAAGCTAAAAGAATCCTATCGCCTTAGCCTCCCAGGGTGCTAGGATTACAGATATGAGCCACCGTGCCTAGCCCTGTCAATTAATTTTCATAACAAAAGTAAATATAGGCTGGGTACAGTGGTTCACGCCTGTAATCCTAGAACTGTGGGCGACTAAGGTGGGTGGATTGCTTAGTTCAGGAATTCCAGAGCACCCTGAGCAAGAGTAAGACTCTTGTCTCTACTAAAAATAGAAAAACTAGATGGGCATTGTTGTGCCTATAGTCCCAGTTACTAGGGAGGCTGAGGCAAGAGGATTGCTCAAGCCTAAGAGTTTGAAGTTGCTGTGACCTTTGATGTCATTGCATTCTACCCAGGGTGATAGAGTGAGGCCCTCTCAAAAAAAAAATAAATATAACTATAGCCCTTATCTATTATTATTATTTTTTTTTTTTTTGAGACAGAGCCTCCAGCTGTCACCCTGGATAGAGTGCCGTGGCATCACAGCTCACAGCAATCTCCAACTCCTGGGCTCAAGTGAGTCTCTTGCCACTGCCTCCCAAGTAACTGGGACTACAGACGCCCGCCACAACACCCATCCATTTCTTGGTTGCAGCCATCATTGTTGTTTGGTGGGCCCGGGCTGGATTCGAACCTGCCAGTTCAGGTGTATGTGGTTGGTGCCTTAGCCCATTGAGCCACAGGCGCCGAGCCTATTATTATTTTTTTAATTCCAGCATGGCTTCTATAATGTCTCAAAAGAAATCAGAACCTAAGGAAAGAAAAATTATGGATTAAAGAAGATTGTTCAATGAAGTGTACAGATGACTACCTTTTTGTCAAGGCAAATAGTAAAGCACTCTGCTTAATTCGTAAGGAATTGTGCAAGTTTTTTTGTTTTGAGGCCGAACCTCAAGCTGTCACCCTGGATAGAGTGCTGTGGCATCACAGCTCACAGCAACCTCCAATTCCTGGGCTCAAGCGAGTCTCTTGCCTCTGCCTCCCAAGTAGCTGGGACTACAGGCGCCCGCCACAACGCCTGGCCATTTTT